>OZ038447.1:21286909-21316909 GCA_964036265.1 Daptonema setosum | reverse complement strand
TAGCCCAGTCCCAGATTTTTTCCAATGGATTGTTATATACTGGATTGGGTTCATTGTTCAAGTTTTGAGAAAAAGTGAGTCTGACCATCTTAGTGAACGTTTCTATATGTCTATGTGATGCAAACCAAAGCCCACTGAAACCAAGTTGAAGTTTGAAGTTTGAAGTCACATAAGAATTAGTTTTATCTATAGGTTTGTATTTTATATGAAGGTAAAACTGTCACTGAACTCCAAAGACACTAAACTTTAATCTCGCTCTCAATTGAGTCTCAACTGCTATGAGAAAGGTAATGAGCTCAGCCTCAGAGTGTATCTGTATCTGTATCTGTATCTGTATCTGTATCTGTATCTGTATCTGTATCTGTATCTGTATCTGCAATGAGAAGACAATACATGAAATATGAGAAACATGATTCAGATATACAGAGCATTGAAGGTTTAGTACCGCCGTAAACTAATGTATTTATGCCATGAGAGAATATAATAGCCAGAGACAGGTGCTACGATCTAAACAATCACCAGCTTACATACTTGGATTCAGGCCGCGATAGCGGACGAGAAAGGGAGGGAAAACGGAATTCCCCCCAATTTGGTGGATTCATAAAGTACAGGTAAAATAGCTGCAAGACTGATTATTTCTTTTTTCTTGGACAACTTTCCCCTCTCTTTGGAGGTTTGGTTCGTCCGTCAAGCACTCAGGGTGGCAGTTTCATCGTTGACAGTCGTTCCATGAACATAAACAACAGATGAAACTCATAGTAATGATCAAATAAACAACGATATACAGATATAATTCGGTTTGGCCATTTCGGTCTCTTGAGACTAAAGGTTATATATGAAATAAACAATTACTACCAGACGGTATTCACGTTTTATAAAAAAAAACTACGTGGGTTTTGTGTAGATACAGTTCTTCGTCCATGATAATTGATAAGTTGACTCTAAACAATTAGTCAGCTTATCAGCCAACTTTGAATTAAACAACTATTATACTTTCATTTGATTAGACTGAATTTGAATGTGCGAATTGGAATTTCGGGAATTTTCTCCAGAAACCGGCAACAAAAAACGAAAAAAATCGTTGAAAACAGCATGTACGAAGTTGACAAAAATTAATGCGAGGTCCAAATTTGATGGAGAATCCGAATCTGAAGTAATAATGTCAAAAAGTCACTGAATCATCGTGAAACTAGGTCGCCGACCCGAAAACTGGCATTCACATTTTTCGGTTTAGGGTGCCAGGGCAAAAGTTTACAGAATGCGGACAAATTGCACGGATTGGTGTCGCAATATATTCGAACTTATATTTAACAATTATAATATTTGTATATATTTGTATAATATTACAATTACTGATAATTATACATGTATCCCATTTCATCTCAATCATAATGATGCAATAATAAGAAATACCTAATCACAGGCTATAATAAAACATTACAGTAATGGTACCGACTACGGTCGTCAACTTTTAAATAGATTCCCAGGACTCATAATTATTATTTGGTTCATTAGATAAAAATAAACACAGGATTAAGATAATAGATAATTGATGCCATGTTAATACATAGATACAAAAACGGGTTTGTTTGGATTCGATAATAACATGAGCTACATATGAAAGAGTCATTGTAAATACATCCATAAATGGATCCACTGTACATAGCACAGGCCAATCAATAATGAGACTATAATTTTAACGCCCAGGTTTTTCCCTCTAGTAAGACTTTTCTATGCGTGTAAGCTTTCGAAGACGATGAAGCCCTGAAATAATGTGTCTCTAGCTAGATTATTGATTTCATCGACAAACAACTATACATAGGTTCAACTCCTACTTGTGCTCTCAGAGTCCAAAGGGAAGAAAAAAACTCAGGACCATAATTGACTCTCCGGTCTATTCTTTTAAAGGGCTACATGGGATTCAAGTAAAAAGTTGCAGTGTTAACTAATACAACTTTGAATCGTTAGCTGCATCAAATGTAAGAGAAGGCGATGCATAACAGTCGGCTGTTCGACTCAACTCAAACCAACAGTTGTATGTTATAACAAGCAATCATCATGTTCAGTGGGTGTTAACCGGGTTGGACAAGTTAACGTGTCATTTGCTCACTTGAATCTCAAGAAGCTTTTCACGGATTTGACTTTCTATGTTATTTTCCTTTTTACTTTTCTTTGGACTCTGAAAACACCCTACGCTATTGTTGCAACTTGTGTAATTGACTATGTAACTATGCTTATTCTTATTTCGGGTAACAAGATCTGGGGGTGTACTTAATCAACCTTTACAACCCTGTTTATATTACTAATGATGAGAGCAAGTTGCCATTAATATGGCTCTCACGGTAGCAAACAAAGAAACTGATGATAATGAACATATTTTTAGCCCAGTGTAAGTGCAATAAAAATTTGCTTAAGGTGTGGTTAAGCAGGAAAGTAGAAATGCCCCTACTGTTCAACTGAAACGGTTTAGAACAGCGGAGGAAGTAACTTAACTTCAACGGGTCGGGTGTCCAACCGAATTCTTTGGTAAACAGAGAAACGCAGATATGTAAAGCAACGGGTTTCGTATCATGGTTTCATTAAACGGTAATGTTATTCCCACGAATTTTGATTATCCGTTGCCAGCAACGAGTTCACAACTAGTGTTTGTTTTCAAGTTATTCTAAAGGATGTCCCAGCGAGGTGTGATCATTGAATTTTTTGAATAACTTTTATTTGATTCAGCGTGTCCGGTGAAACTTCTTTCATTAACCTGTAAAATTTTAGGTCTTTTACTAGAACACTGTGAAAGTTATTCAAAAAAATTCAATGATCACACCTCGCTGGGACACCCTGTATATAACCGGTGGTGCCAATGTACTGCCACCATAAAAACGGTGCATACGGACATAGCTTGGTATAACTGAAACCTGAAACTTTGTTAATCTCCAAAATGTGCTCCACTCCAAAATAAAATAAGCCTTTATCAGTAATAATACAACGATTCGGTGGCTGGTTTTGTAAAGCGGGGATTATCTCCACTCCTTAGACCGGTGTATTGGCATTATTTCATTATAATTTAAGTTAATCTTATGCTCTTATCCAAAGTTAGTTTTCAAATCAAAAACAACGATTTGATGGCTTCACATGGCTGAGCGGTTGTTCTTCCATCTTCACTTCTTCTACGCAAACAGCGGTGTATTGGTTTTCGTCTTAACAAATTAGCACGACTAAACTACTATTCTTAAAAAATATTGCGAGAAAAAAGTAGCTAAACGTAATATACATTGGTTAATTGGGCTACAAATCATTGGTTTCCTAGCGACCAGCTGGTTTTTTATATGATTATCGAAAATCGGAAGTTCAATCAACCGCCCAGATTGCATAGATTGATGTTACGTACACATACAGGGTGTTCAAACGAAGTATCACAAGTGAAATGTTCTAATAACTTTAGCGAAAATTAAGTTATGAAGTTTATTTTCTCACTAGAGGTAGCCAACATATTAGGAAACATAATGCTTTTTTAGTTTTTGAAATCGGCTCAGATTTTCAGGAAATACACGGGTTTTGGAGAAAAAGTCAAATTTCCTTGGATTTTCAGGGAAAATTTGTGAAACATTGGGTTTCGTGACTAGGAAATTCAAGTTAATTTGATTTAATTGTAAGTTTAGGTGAAAGTGTTATGTATTTTGAGACTGTATTTGTTGTTTTCCCTTGTCAGCTTAGGTTTAATGTCTTGTTTCAGGGTTTAAAATGGTCCCATCTGTTTCACCGTTTTTATGCTTCATGTTGGTATGAAACCCTCGAAATCATCGCGTTCGTCAATTTTATGGCTTTGTACTTCATTTCTTGACTGTATTGACTGTCGGTGACTTCGAACATATTTCTTCTTTAACTCTTTGTTGACAAAAGCGATGAAGGTAGGTTTCATTTTAACATGAGGCATGAAAACGCTGAACGTCGGAATATTCTACCGATGTTCTCATTTTTTCATAAAACAGGACATTACATCTGAGCTGACAAGAAGAATAAATAAACATCACTTCAAAAAATAAAAGACTCTCTTCTCAAGTCACAATTCATTCGAATGATTTCAATTCTCCCCGTCACAGAACCCAATTTTCACAATTTCCCTCCGAAAATCAAAGGAAAATTGACAATTTTTTCAAACCCTTATATTTTCCACATTTCTGAACGGATTTCAAAAATTAAAATTTTTTCATGTTTCCTGATATGTTGGCTACCCCCAGTGGGAAAATAAACTTCACAACTTCATTTTTGCAAAAGTTATTAGAAAAAATCACTTGTGATACTTCGTGTGGACACCCTGTAGTTTATCCAGGCCTCCAGGGTATCTTGTTACTTTAAAGAAGTTATCGGCGCGTAATTTGGATTCAAACCAGATTTTGGCGCCCGATTTAATTATCGAGAAAAAATTGATTTGTTAATGGCAAAGTACAACCGTTACACTTTTAATTCATTGTATCTCTGCATAACGGGTCTACATAAGGAACTTTTGATAATGACCTTGACCACCCAGATAGCATGGAGTAGTACATTACGGTGTTGTTATGTTTTCTCTCTACCTAGTCAAGGGTATAGTGATAGTCCATGAAATGAGGTAACGGAACTCGACTTCAGCCTGGTGATGTTCGGTAATGTCGTTGAAGACCATACCATTAACTTGATTAATCAGGGATTTTCAAGTAATTCACGTACATGTATTCATGTACAATAATTCATGTATGTCTCTTCATCATCTAAATTACAACAAGGAAAATATGTAGGAAAATTTGAAGTGCAAAAGTAAAAAGTCCAGGTTCTGCTGTGTGGCAACATTCTACAGGCCAGGGAAGTCGGTTTTACAACCGAAATAATCAAGCAAATACTGTAAAAGCAAGGTTTTTAGGCTAATGATCTACATAAGTACGTATGTACCAGGTGCCTCCGTCCACTCGCAGCAACATGGGATTACTGGATAGAAAAATACTTTATATTTTTAGGTCTTTATATAGTTGCCGACCCAGTTATTAATTGTTGATTTTATATATAGTCAACTGAGATCCTATTGTAATAAACCATGAAATAATGGGCTATCAGTGCTCTTTCAAACTAACCAATCACTGCGCTGATTGGCCTGATTAAATTTGATTGAAATGCGTATTATAGTCGGGAAATTCTATGATGACCATAGCATACATATGTACATACATATGTTCATACAGTATATCACCACCAGTACAGACCACCAACGGATTAAATCTCGCGATATTTTCAGTTCCCAATATCGTTGTCCGATAATATAAATATTTAAACGTCGGTTCGATAACCAACTACAAAACGAGTTATCTACATCGTTCTAGAACATGTAAATAAAGCTCTGACACCCCTGGCGCAGAGATCTTATGATAATAGCCTTATAATCTCTTCATTATAATATATGTAACCTTTCAGCAACCGCACCCCTAGGTATTGTATGTATGGTACAAACATATTTTATGTTAACAGAGAACATGACAAGATAGGTTAGTCCAAAGTCCACTCATGTACACGGTACTTCGTCCGGAAGGTAAGCCGAAACCAAATTTCCTATTCTGAGACTGAGAGCCTGCCTGTCATAGCATACGTGTATTTCAGTCGTCTGAGTGGGAAGAAGAAATGTGTCACCGATGAAACATTTTACATTGCATGTATTGAATAGAGGCTGCCGACATTTACAGTAAGCGACAGGCATTTCAAAGCCATTTCAGGAGCGACAACTTTATGTTTCCCGTACATAACCAGAGTGCCCTGATACGCCATATTTTGCCATACGGATACGCCATATTTTGCCATACAGATACGCCATATTTTGCCATACGGATACGCCATATTTTGCCATACGGATACGCCATATTTTGCCATACAGATACGCCATATTTTGCCATACAGATACGCCATATTTTGCGCCCACCACCAGCTCGCTGTATAGCTTTCTCAATTAATTCGAAAATTGAATTTGAAAAAGAAGCTCCTCAGTTCAGCGGCAGTGAAGTATGGAAGAAATATAGGCATTCAATTGAGCTTTAATTGAATGTTCCTTTTAAGGGTTACACTTCAATTATATGCAGATAGATGAATGAATGGTACATACTGGATTTGTAATTAGCCGGATACCCGGTACAACGGACTGACCTCCTACATTTATTCCGGTCCAGACATTGAACTCAGTAAAGCTTGGTCTTGTTTGAATTTTTTTTCCCAGAAAACTTCTTACTCTACGATTATGTTGGGCTTGTTTATTAGCATGTTGTCCACATGTAGTGTGAACAGCTGAAAATTTTGGTTCAGTTTTTACACGTGCCGAAATTCTAATGCGCGTCAACAGGATAACGGTATACATCTCAGAATAACGAGAATCTCTGACCAGAGTTTAAATAATGCTTTGCCGGCCTTATAAATCATGCATAATTTATTGAAAAGTTTCGGGATACATCATATGAATTCGCACGAACGCTTTCGTTTTGATGACGTGTGAATCCCTGATACATACGTGCTGAAAGGGTGGGTGTTCCAAAGTTATTAGCCTAATCAATTGAGGATACCATGATACTGAAGGCCACCCAGCAGATTCACGTAAAATGTTGAATTTTGGAACACGAAGGCGCGCGCTGGACAGCGGTCTGTTCAGATGATATTAGTCCATAGGTCGGAGAATTGGTTATAGAAAAAGAAATCTGTAGTTTTTTTACTGTAGACCTTCGTGAATAATGGATTCTCAGTATGGGTAATTGGGATCAAGACAACAGAGATGGTTTGTGGATGCTAATATACCAGGTCATGTTCCTATCAGTGTGTCAGTGCCTAAAAACACAACAGAGACAGTTTTTGTGCAAATTTTATCAGTTAGCCTGATGAATCAATAGCTGAACCCAAAATCGAAACAATCAGAATCCAAAATTGAGAATGGTGTCTTGGAAAACAGTACTTCGCGTTCACGAAATTTCTATCCTATTGATAATAATCAGTTGTCCACCCTATAACACGCAATCGTCATTTTCTGATCCTCTCTTAGCTTAGCTGTACGTGAAAAGTAGCCTTAGTTGGTATAAAATATAACTAAAAGCCAGATACGATGCCCGGGTATAAAAACAAATTAATTAGTAGGGGTGAAGAAACTATGGCCAGGTCACATGCTAATTATAGTAAAAGCAACTCTGTTCATGTTCACCATTATTATACCTGTGGGACAAACTTACAAACATCACACAATGCGACACACCTTACAGGAGGACGAGCCGAACCCTCAAAAGGTGGGGGAATTTAGTCAAAGATGGGAAATTGGCAGAAATTAAGACAGTGTACCTCAACATTAAGGAACAAACTCAACGTTTAGGAACCGTCAACGAGGTGGAATCCGCCTTTCCCTACCTTTCTCGTCCGCTGCCTCTCATAGAACAGCTGAGTTTTTTTCTTGTAAACATGTCGGACGGTAGGCAATTTTTTTCGAAATTATTGAAGGACTTACGTGGGTTTCGACATGCTTGGGGCCTGGGGAGAAGAATGAAAAAGATGATGAATATTGCGATTTTCCAAATGCCCACTGTTTCTTCATTTAGAAGAATACCCTTTGATATTCTGGTACCTTCCATGGTTTATGATGGGTTTATTGTTTGCTTCAAGAGGAAGAACTGATGGAGATTAGTCTAAAATAGATGCCGGAACGAGACTGAACGATAATTATTTACATGTATTTTATCATATAAATATAGGAACTTCTAAACAACACCATCTCACTAATTAGCAATTTCCCTTGACAAAAAATGCTTAGTTACCAAAAAAGGTTACAGATGAACTCCCACTGTTTTATGTCCGGTAGATTATAGCCTATCTAACGTTTCTTGTTACTCAGACAGTTTTCGGGGCGCAATTTGAATTCAAAAATAATATTTGCACACATTAAAGTATAAAAAAATTCTCAATCAAACAATCGGGATAACAATCGAACAAATGAATCGAATCGAATTACAAAACGGATCAAGATTTCAAACCTGATTATCTTCGGAAATAAAATCAGATTACATGCATGTAAGTAATGAGACACATGCATTTTGACATTCGTTGGGATATGAACCTTAGTTCATGGGTTATTATCGGGTTTAACATATTGCAGTCTATTCCAAATCAAGGGATTTATGATTTCCACGAATGAATGTGATAGTTTTACAACGAAATACTGGCTACTGTACTAGAAAGGTTATATAGGATAGGGTGGTCATTCGATCTTTAATGACGGCCGATATAAGCCGGCGGACATACTCCGTCCAAAGTTTCTTGTTACTTCGAAGAATTTGGGCGCGCTTTCAAATTTTTCAAAAGACATTCGGACAACATACGAACGTGGCACAAAGTTTTTCACCGTTGATTCGTCGGGTTTAGTCTAATATCGTGTTTAACTCACTTAAAATTTTTATTATAAAGCGGACGAATAAAAAAAATATATAGTATATTATAATACATAGGGCGAAACCTGGATAAAATGTCTGGCCTGGCACAGAATCAGACAAGAATGTAATAATCGACTATACCACCATGGTCGATGGATGGGGCGATCGTGAACACGACACGATACCATCGAACAATGAACGTTCAAGTCAGCCGACTTGTTCGTGATTATGTTTTTCGTGTGAATAGATGGGTTGATTGATATGTACCATAATATGGGTTGATACCATAACATAATTTGATGCTGTAATATGGGTTGATAGTGTAATACGGGTTGGTATCGTCATATCGATTAATACCATGATATGTGTTAATACCGTACTATGGGTTGATATCATAACATAGTTTGATGCTGTAATAGGGGTTGATAGTGTAATACGGGTTGGTATCGTCATATCGATTAATACCATGATATGGGTTGAAACCATAATATGGGTTAATATCGTAATATGGGTTTTCTCGCATGTAGAATAGAAAACCTAGCTTTGTGAAGATGGGCAGGGCACTTCAAACGATATCTTTTGTTTAGGATTATGTTCTTCGTAAAATACATAATTAGACAATTTAACAATGACGTTATTTGACATAGAACCTCCAAGTGAATACATATTATGGTTTTGCTCTCTCTCTCTCACGCAATGTGTACAGTAGAATTGACATTTTTTGCAATTGCCTGCATGTAACCATGCAATGTGCCAATAAAGAATACAATAACTCACGTTCAACGACTGGCGGACGAGATAATCCTCTAAAGAGAGGGGAATTCCGTCAGAGGGGGGAATTGGAAGTTTTAAGGCCATTTTACCTACACCTTAGAAAACAAATTTAAACTATTGAAAACGCCAAAGAGGGGGGAATTCTTTTTTTCCCACCTCTTCTCGTCCGCTAGTGCGTTCAACTGACGTAAACTAACTGAGATTCATATTATATGCATGACAAAAGCATGGGAAAAACTGGTATGAAATTGATTATACCTGTACATGAGATTGTAGTTAGAAGTTTGCATGTCCACTATTCCACCTTTGGACAATCAGCTGCATCTAAATGTACAAGAAAGTGATGCAGAACAGACATCTGTTCAACTCAACCGAACAGCTCTATGCTATAACACGCAATCATCATGTTAAGCTGGTGTTTCTCGAGTTGGAAAAGTTAGCTTGTCAACTTTTCAGTGGATTCCGAGGAAGCTATTCACTAATAAACATAATAACTGTCGAACTATTTCACACAGGAGGCACATACAGGGTGGGCCAAAAAAAACGTGTCGCGTTTGAGCGGTTATTGTGAAAGTTATACAAACACTGTGAGATTGCGGTAAAAAGCATTCGATTAGACACATTTTGGCCTACAAAATGATGTGCTACTAAAGTTGAAT
The DNA here is from genome assembly GCA_964036265.1 of Daptonema setosum. Classification (NCBI taxonomy): domain Eukaryota; kingdom Metazoa; phylum Nematoda; class Chromadorea; order Monhysterida; family Xyalidae; genus Daptonema; species Daptonema setosum. The sequence continues at coordinate 21,307,068 of OZ038447.1, read as the reverse complement.
CTCTCATTTCCTAATTGTTACATGCGATTATTGAAAAAACATCGAATTTCACCTCGCGAAGTTCCTATTTTGTGGTAAAACTGAATAAACATTCAAAGCCATTCCTTGGTCATCGGTTACTAAGCTTTGTTGTTTTTTTACATTAAAAAGTGTTTTAAATCTTAAATATTTTGGTTTGTTTTGGAAAAAACCTTGTTGTTTATAGTCAGTCAGCCATTAAGCAGTTACACGCGTGCATGCTGTCATTGCTTATGAAGGAGGCCAAACCGAACATATTTTTTTGCGTGATTAGTTATGCATTTTTAACAACACATTTAGCTCCTATTCTCTTGTATGCGATGGTTATGTGATCCAAACGTCGTGCAATAGTTTTGAATATTTATACAGGTTTATACCACAAAATCTGAACTTCGCGAGGTGAAATTCGATGTTTTTCCAATAATCGCGTGTAACAATTAAGAAATGAGAGATTCAACTTTGGTAGCACATCATTTTGTAGGCCAAAACGTGTCTAATCGAATGCTTTTTACCGCAATCTCACAGCGTTTGTATAACTTTCAAAATAACTGCTCAAACGAGACACGTTTTTTTGGCCCACCCTGTATGTACTACCGATAATTTTAGGCACTGTGAGACAACAAAGTTTTTTCTTGTAAACAGGTACCTGAATTGTTTAGAAAACTAAAAAATCATTCACGTGCCGTCCGACCTGTTTACAAGCTAAAAAATGCTGTGGTCTTAATTTTAGTTGTCTTCACCAACATATATAGTTCGTCAGTTCGACCCACATAAAAACTTATAAGACAAAAAACAGTCTGTATCAGTTTATAATCAAAATTATATACTCGTCGTCTGTAACATGACCCACTAACTTCATGTATAATCGTCTATATATAACCTACTAGCGTATCCAACTAATGATCTGGTCAAAACGGTTCCAAAAATGGCACCACTAAGAACTGACATTTTCACAAAGAAGGTAGATTTAGCTGTTTTGAGGCTATTTTGCGTACACCTTAAGGGAAAAATCTACGTTTTGTGAGTGCCCAAGGGGGGTATTTCCCATTTTAGTTCTTCCCTCGCCTCGTCCGCTGGAGTCACTAAGCTTTTTACAACCATCGTACGTGAGTGAGATCAGACACAATTTTACATCTAGTTCAATCAAAAAAGTATATTGTTCATTTATAAAAACAAAACTTTAGGGCTTGCACTGTATACAGAAGATCGTACTCGAACACCCCCAAGGATCCAATTAATTTTAACCTACATAAAAGTAAAAGTGCGTGAAAGTACAGTGAATCATACTGTATGTAAAAATGTAGCATTCCCTATTGACTAGGATACTGAATTTTGAATCCATCATTTTTCGGAACTTTTTCCACAATCAACGAATTATGCTCCGAGATCGAAATGTGATTGCCAAAGCCGATGAAAATGTCTTGATACTGCCGAGGGAGAAACCGAATTCAGTCTTCCAATTAATTATAAGTGACAAATGAAAACACTCAAGTTCAAACGATTGGCATGAAAATGTATCTAGAACGAGTTTGAAAGTTGGTAATTAGGAATTCGAATGTTAAAGTTAACTGTAAAACATGTAATTTAATCTCCGAGTCAACTGTGAACGGTATTGTTGTAAATCCCAGAAGGTAAACCTAGATTAAACCATAAATACGTCGTTAGCAGAAGTTAACCACCGGCTGTACTGTTAAGTTTACGAACCTTCTACCAGAATAGAACAGCTTGAGTTTTGTACATTTGAGGCGTGACCGATCTAAAATTAACGTAACCTAGATTTTTTCTGGTTGATTGTGGATCAGATGTTGTATACTCGTTGAAAAGAAAAACACTGGTTAAAACATTTGAAAACGTTGTTAACATCCGGTTTATATTTTTTCCTTCAAAAAGTTTTCGAACCTTCCACTAGAAATAAACAGCTTGAGTTAAGATTGTCCATAAGCAGCGTGATCAACCGGATTTTAACGTAACCGAATTTTTTGTCTATTTTAACACTCTCTTTAATTCTACAAATGAGCTTGTTTTACAGAATAAAATGAATCAGAAGAGTCGTCGTTGTAAAGTATTCTGAATCCCTGTCCAAGCTATAGATATTTAAAGTTGCCTAAAACTGTTCGCACACCCAAACCCACAATCAAAATTCCTCTCATTTATCCGATATACATAAAGTTCAGGGAATTTGAGGAACATTCCAGTAAACTGGCACTCTAGAACAAAACAATCTAGAAGATTCTCAGTGACAAATTCAGAATGTCAGTTTACTAGAATGATCCAGAAATTCCGCGAACTTTCTGGACAACCGGATAATGACCACCATGATCGTTATCAGGTGATCATAATCAAGTTACTGTATCTTTTGCATACCTTTGGAGTTTTGATCCAATGAAAATTACACCAGATTATCTATCCAAGATTCGTTTCTCCATGAAATACACGAGTGTGATAAAGTTATAGTATTCCTCAAATATGTACCGTTAGATCCAATGAAACTTACATCAAGTTATGTATTCAAGATTCGTTTCTCGATCACAATTGTCAATAATTACTGAATCTCCAGAAGCACCTGTTTGTAACCTCGACGTCAATAGCGCTTGTCAGTAATAGTGATAGGTAATGATTACTGCAATATGAATTACATATGCAGAGGTGAAAAGAGAAACAGTTTTTTTATTATTCTCTCGAACACCTTATCAGAAAAAAACGTATCGGATTACAGTATCTGTCCAAGATTCGTTTCTATATCACCTGTTAATCAATAATTACGGAATCTCCAGAAGCACCTGCAAGTTTAGCAACAATTTTCTTTGTGTCAAGATGTGTGGTTACAATACAGTGATAGGAATGACTGAACTGGAATGAAGCCGTAGGAAACAAAAGCGGTATATCATTTTTGCTTAATCTCTCGCATATCTTCAGGTCCAATAAAATTTACATCAGATTATCTATTCAAGATTCATTTTCGGTCACCTAAGAATCAACTGAGGAGTCTCCAAAAGCACCTGGAACCTAATAACCACTTTTGTCAATTGTTTTTGTCAAAAGGAGTGGTTATTAAGATAAAAATGATTTTTCGTTCTCTGCAGTGGTTGGAGGTAATCTGGAATTTCACGTATGTTTACAGAGCAGGTGTTTTCAGTTTAGTGTTTTTGATGACTTAATCCTCACTTCCTCAATCAAAACCACTCCTAATTGAACAACGGTAACGGAACAATTAGTTGGTTGGATGTTGCACTTCCTAAATTTTTTTTCCCCTTTGTGATTGGAAAACAGATGTGATGCAGGTTTTATGATACAGTCAACAGATTAATAACAAAGAAATAAGTCCTGAAATCCTCGCTCATTAGCGTCATGGCATGGATAATACGGTAGAATAATCCGAATCATGCGATTAGAACTTCATGAAAAGTTTTTTCCAAATCGGCTTGATGCATGATTTTGATAGATCTTCCCACGGGATGGCTATCGCATGTCTAATCGAGATTCTCCTTATTTTCATATTACAATATGCACGTAAAGGTATTTCCATACCGTAATCCGAAATATTCACACTAACTCGTACATGTGATATCGAACTCGAAATAATTAGCTTGAAACAACCAACGTGCCACCTTAAACCACTTGTATAGCACTAGCGGACGAGATGGGGTGGGAAAAGTGGAAATCCCCCCTCTTTGGCATATTTACAAAGTAGAATTCGCTCCCTGAAGTGTGGACACAATTGCCTGAAAACTGTTAATCCATGGTTATTACATTTTCAACTTCAGAATATGTATTCAGTCAGGATGACAATGTGTTCTAGTTGCAAGGTATCAGAGTCCAGAATTCAGGTGACCACATCGCGAGGTGACTTGTTGACATCCGGTTCATTCAGGTGACATTCCAAATGTGGGCTTTGGTCATTAGGTACATACAGTAGGTCAAGGTAGACTGTTTACAATGTAAACAACAGGTGCAGTTACCGGATATAAGTAGATTATGATATCAAATGAGTTAGTGCACAATCACATGAAGTACACAATGACGAATACCCAATAAAGTACACTTATTGGATGTGCATTCATACATTGCGGTTGTTATGACAGGTGTCCGGTGATTCGAGGTGAGTTCAGGCATGCAATGGTTGAAGTTATTTAATGAATAAAAACTAGTAAACTCACTCACTCATTCACTTTGATGAATAAAAACTAGTAAACTCAGTCAATATCCCTATTTTAATGAATAAAAAATAGCTAACTCACTCACTCACTCACTCACTCACTAACTTACTCACTCACTCACTCATGATGTTACATTCTATCCGATGTGCCGTCGGCTTTGAAACATCGTGGTCTACATACTTGCGTAAAAATGACATAGAAATCCGCTTACTGCTTCTTAAACAATGCATGCTGTACGATATTTCAGAGAACTAACAGATTGACACTAAACTTCATTTACAACTCACGTCATTTTACATACTCTCTTACGTAATCTACTGTAATTTAAATTCTAACTTTCTGAATGCGGGGGACCAGAACTATGAGATTATTGACTGTAAATCCGATAAACTTACCAAGTGCAATAAATCGAATAAAGATCAGAAGCTTGGTTTACGGTGGACTTGTGCCACGAGTATGAATGCCATTTGCAGGAGAATATTATCTTTACAATATACTGTACAATGAATAATGTTGCAAAATGTAAAATAAAAAGCATTGCAATATAAAACTAATAAATTTATGTACAAGAAATTATTTTTACACATTGCTATGTGCAACATGCCGTGAAAAATTATCCATGCCGTGAAAAATGTATTGGGAAATTTATCGCAGTCCAATGTACGGTTCGAATTTCGTGACGTGAGGGTTCTGATGATGATAGAACTGGTTTTACGAAAAGACTTACTTTTATTCAGGTGTCATTGTAACATGATAACTAATGGTGGTGTGCAAACAGACCTACTCTTCGGAAAAATCAAAAACTAATTTTCGTGTTTAAAAAAAATTTTCACTGTTAGGGAACATCAATCTTCTTTTCTGATGGTCTTAATGGCTCCTTTTCAGTTCGTGACTCTGGCAACCCTTGGTGCAAATTAAATTAGCTATCCCATGCCTAAAAGTTACATTCGGGTGGGTGGGTGACGCAATACTCACGTACTTACAGTGGTAATGGTATGTAGGATGTTTCTTTATTCAATTTAATTAATGACATGACAAGGAAGAAGTTATTTCAGTGTTCAATGTGGACTGATTATATGTACAAAGTCACGTGATCTACTGATGATGCGCTTTTTCTCAGTAATACAAAAGTACCGCACGTTTTGAGAGTTTGGAGGTGATTGAATAAGAAAAATCCACATTCTCTGTTTCAACAATTAGTTGGTATTCGAAAGAGTTTTTTTTAATTTTCATTGACCAATGAGCGGTTATTCATGCCGGTCATTTAGAAAAAATCATATTAGTCGTCGTTGTTTCTCTGTTACTTTCGTTCACTACTTTCCTCAGAAAAAGGCAGAGGAAAAGCTTACGTAAAGTTCTGAAAAACATAATGTTGGTTGGTGAATAATAGTGAGTTAGTGAATAATAGTGAATAATAGTTGGTGAATAATGGTGATCAACAGTTGTTGAATAATAGTTGGTGAATAATAGTGAAAAATAGTTGGTGAATAGTAGTTGGTGAATAGTGGTGAAAAATAGTTGATGAATAATGGTGAATAATAGTTGGTTAATATTGCACAATTATCCAAAACCACCTGCACCGGCAAAGAGCGGCGGTTAACCAACTTCTCAGCTATGGATAATTCTGAAAAATCTAGATACATAAATCATCATCTAGAAAATCCAGTTAAATCATCGATGATAATCGTTTTCGTTTATCATAAACAACATTTCTGAAACAACGCGATAAGTTATTTTTTTCATAACCCACATGATTTCTTGACATTCAGTTAGATCATGTAAACATGCGAAGAAACGGGCATATACAAACATGATTCTATATTGACATATATGAATTTAAAAGGTCAGGTACATATCAGCTACAGTATGCCAATTCCATTAACTTTATTTACCGTTTTTCTTTGTGTTTCGAAGACCACACAGAATTATGTACCTATTCAAATTCCTGAGAATTTCATGAACTTTTCCGTCGCATGAAACCTTTATGAAAGACTATTTTAAGAAACCCGGTCGGAACACTAATACCATATAAAATAAGAACGGTGTTTTCGTGGTCAGAGATGTTAAATAAACCGACGGGCATTAGAGGAAACCCTAGAGCAACGCGTAAGGATCATGTTTCGAACTTGAAACCACCGGATAGTGAATCAGACGCTCTAACCACTAGACTAGACAGGTGACAAACTATAAAAAGCAATAATCACGTTCTGCGAATGTTTCTCGGGTTGCAAAATTTACATGACAATGGCGGACCAGCTACCTTCCAAAAGGAGCGGAAATTCGTCAAAGAGTTGGAATCGGCGATTTGCTTAGGGTGCTTTCAGAGTAAAAATAAAAGTAAAAAGGAAAGTAAAACGGAACGTAAAATATGTAAACCTATTGACTGAAAACAAAATTTCGGGAACAAAATTGACTTTCCGGTCAATTGGTTTACAGATTTTACTTTCCGTTTTACTTTCCTTTTTACTTTCCTTTTTACTCTGAAAGCACCCTTACAACTTAAGGAACAAAAAGTTTTTATTTTTGAAAGAGCAAAGAGGGGGAATTCAACTTTTCCCTCCTCTTCCTTTGGTGCAACTGGCTAATGGAATGAACACATACACGACCATTTACATACAGGCATCCTGTTACAGTAAGAAACAGCTGCTTATGACACAGGGAAAGTTGTTGCTGATCACGTGACCTAATCGCGTGACCACGACTTATTGAGGTAATATGGTGTTCATAACGAATAAGCAAGTATTTTATTTCAGGGACCCCAACTTTTGTGAGCGAGCAGAGCGTTGCAGTTACTACAAAGGTTGTAGTTTTATAGTAGATATTCAGTTTCATAAAAGTTAATTATTTTGAGTTTTGATTTAATAGAAACCAGCTGAGAGTCTTCTTAGTTGTTTGACATACCGTATTCAGCCAGCAGAAACCGGTAAAATTCGTTTTCTTGTCATGATCTTTTTACCTTATGTTATGGTTTTGATTTTTGTACTTTGTTCTTTGAAAAGCAACCCGTTTTTACACTCCGTAATATCTAAACAAAACAATGCTTTTCGAACGTATTTTCTGGTACAAAAAGCCTCCAGCAACAATATCATTGGACAGTACAAGAAAATTGCTACAAATTGCGTAATATAGAAGAACATGTGTGATGTAGAGAAAGTTTAGTATTAGCGAGTGCGGAAAACACGTTCGCACTACCGTAAACCTCAGCTGTCTTTTGCCGGAATGGTATATTTAAAATAGATTGGTGACAGTTTCTAGTATCCTTTCTATAGTAAATACTCTGAATAGAGCGCCACGTTCGTATGTTTTCCGAGTATTTTGTGAAAAAAATAATGTTTTTTTCAAAATGTTTTACGAACGCCAAACTCGGAAGTTGACTTTTTTAGTAACAAGAAACCGTGGGTAGGCTTTATGCGTAATAAGTCGTTTCCGGCACTCATACATATATACAGTAATATGATCAGTGACCAGCCTGAACACTCTCTGGTTCGGTTCGGTTCGGTTCAGTTCGGTTCGTTTTATTGATGACAAATTAGGTCAATGGATAACAAGTACAACACAGTGCGGAACTGCGATGGAATATACTGGCAACCAAAAAATCTGCGAAACGATGTGGTGTCTGCGAGTGTCATCTGATCAATTATACCTGTATTTGATGTCTGCAAAAATCACACACGGTAGTCGGTTATGGAGAACAAAATACCAAGAAAAGAAAGGAATTTCCAAACAAGGCTTCCTACCCCATATTACAGAAACTTTTGGCATTGGGTGCCTAAATTGGTGCATCTTTATGCAAAAAACTTGAAGTTCTATAACTCACGATATAATCGGTTAAAATGAAAAACTTTTGTTCAGATGAAAGTTCGTTTCTTTCTTCATAGTGCAATCACGAAAAACTCGAAGTAAAAGCATTTAATTGGATAGAAAACATGCATTTTATATCGCACTCTTATATCGCACAGTTTTCGCTCCGAGACCAGGTGCCAAAGGACGCATTTGTCATAAGCAGCAGTGCATAAAGTTTTGCCATACCATTTTCAATGCATTATATTGTGTTTGTTTTGAGTTTCTTATTTTCCTCATGTGTAAAAATAGACGATCTCACCTCTGAACAAACGTTTTCAATTTAAAACCAATTCTCACGTGAGTTATAGAACTTTAAAGTTTTCTTGCATAAAGATGCGCCAATTTAGGCACCCAATGCCAAAAGTTTCTGTGATATGGGGGTAACAATGGATATCGGCAGTACATACACACCGTGGTATCTCCATAACTCCGGCCGTCCATTTTTCATGACGTCCATAAATTATGCCAACATTGTGTAATATGGTAGAGTACGTAGCCGTTTGAAATGAAGATATTGAATTACCGGACGTTGGTGGCTAAGATGAAAATATCCACGAGTGAGGAATTCAGGTTACTCACTCACTCACTCACTCACTCACTCACTCACTCACTCACTCACTCACTCACTCACTCACTCACTCACTCACTCACTCACTCACTCACTCACTCACTCACTCACTCACTCACTCACTCACTTTTAAGACGCGCGCTTCAAAATTTCGATAAATAAATACTTTTTATATAACATTTGGAAAACATACGAAAATTGCACCTAATTCAATGCCGGGTGGCTAAATTTAATCAGGTTAAGATAAAACTCAAATCGATAAATGGACTATATGTATGTAAATGACTTTTAATGTTGTGTGTAGAATATGTATCGTAAAATTTGGTATGTAAATAAGTTACGTTATTCACGATCATGATGGTGTGCAGTACAGCGAACGTTCCAATCAAGAATTGTAATTCACATCCACGCACATGGATAACTTATTTTAGATCCTCCGTGTTTGGTCGTGGTTCTCATAAATACTAAATATTCCGAACCAATATCTGCGAGAATAACCTAATAATCTAACAAAATAGCATGTACATAAGACCTGATTAATACCTGATAAGACGAGGGCAGATCATCACCATGAATATGAACCTCTGAATATATTTTTAAGTATAGGCCTCGTAATTGGTTATATTCTATGAAACCCCAAAACGTGGCACAGAAAACTCTTCACTTGAGAATTCGGTTCTGGGCTTGAGAATCTGGTTCTAAGAAATTTTAAAACGTGGCACAAAAAATTCATTACTTGAGAATCCGGTTTTGAACTTGAGAATCTGGTTCTGGCCATGCCATGGATTCTCGCAGTTTTAAACATTTCTTATAATCAATTATGAGGCCTATACTTACGTATGTACCCTTGATGCATCGCTGAACTAAAGTTCATATAGTACCCCGTTTATTTGATTGAAACTCATTTTCTGGGATATTGTTTGTAAAACCACTCCCAATTATGTGCCATTTAGACGTGGGTTAAGTGTGTTACATGGAAAATCCCGGAAAATCTCAACCCCGATAAACGCATTGTAAGTTACATTGTGCACTCAGTAATACCAGCAAAGAAAAACTACCTACTATGTATGTATAAAAAACTAGTCAACTATTTTTGTATGTATCCGTGAAACCAAGTTAGGGAGAAACGAATTAGAGATCGTTATACATATGTACCACAATCATCAATCATTTCCAACAAAATTAGAGTATCCTTTATTGGTCCTGAATTGTTTAGCAACGCGGGTAGAGCGAGCTACGTTAGATGTGCGTACAACGTCAGATACTATATAGCGAAGAAGGACATTCTATTGACAATATCTCGTTAAAAAGTTATAAATGACGTTGTTTACGACAATTATCAGTATTGTACTGAAATTGACAGGCTGTTTTGTAAGGATAGATATGTTCTACGTCATCAAACTAGAGCACTTCATTTCAGATTCAAGGTACGTGTCACACTGGCGGACGAGCCAAACCTTCAAAGGAAGGAGGTTCTCTCAAAAGAGGGGGAAAATCAGCAGATATTAGTCAATTACAAAGAACAAATTATATTTTATCAAAACCGCCAAAGAGGGGGGAATCCCATTTTTCTGTTTTTACTTTGTTCGTTAGGGGGTTCAAGGATACTGTAGTATACTGATGTATGCGTCACGATCAGATGACGTTCCTTACAAAGTCACGTCCTCAATTGTCATGTACTGACAGTAACTGCCAAATCAGAGAAAAAAAAATTCAACTGCCGTTAGATTTGAAAAAAATAAGACCCTGTAACAAGTTTCATCGAGAAGAAATCTTTTCAAACTGTGTGGAATGTATGTACATCTATACTGATGTGATGACTGAAATGAAGTTAACTGAAATGAAACAAAAACACACGGAAGTCCGCCAACAATAAATCAATTAAGGGAACGAACTAACGTCCGTCCCTTGATAGTATTTGCCACAGATTTGCCAGTTTGTGTAAATGTGAAGCACTCTGATCTAACTGGATTCTATTAGACCATGTGCGCATACGGATCGCCGTTATAGTAGCTTGGTCGAGGTATCTTGATATGAAATATACAGAGCATGCGTTCAGTATAAAGAAGTGCTAACCACAGCACCAGGCTGACGTACCGCTTCCACGTATCATCGAATGGTTCTTCGTGAAATCACGTAGAAAGTATGTACATATACATATATATATATAGTAGATTTGTTTGGTTACGACTTTTTTGGGAATTTTTTTCTGTGTAAAACTTTACACTCAACCCCAAATTGCTGCTTCCGACCGCCATATGGGTCCCATTGAAAAGGTTGATCGGCACTTTGAAGACGTGTCTAGGTCAATTCGAACACGCTCTACACTTTGGAGTTAAGTTTACGCCGATCCGAGTTTTCTATCGGGCGGTCGGAAGCAGCAATTTTGAGTTCAGGGAAAGGTTTTACACACAAAAAAGTTCCAAAAAAAGTCGTAACTAAAAAATTCGACTATAGTTGAACAAACCGATTCCAGCTCAGCCACGCAGTAAAAAACATGAAGTTCTCCCAATGAGATTCGAACCCCAGATCTTGTGTGTTCAGCGCACACATGTGCTAACCACTAGGCCAGATGGCACTTCATCGAGAATTCATGGCCACCCACTAGCAAGATTCGACTCGTCGAAGGCGGTAACCCAATTAATTCGGTTACTGCTTTCGTCGAGTCGAATGTTGATCGCAGACAGACGTCTCTCTGGAGAAACACGGTACGGCCCGGGGCGGAATTCCAAATTAGTCTAAACAACTTAGGAAGTGGTCTGACCTTCACCGTCTATCGTATACCGTGTACCGTCTACCGTACTGACGTACATACATGGGTATCCCACTTAAAAGTCAAGTTCTGTTTTGGCTCTGATTTTCATCATAATAATCTGACCAACTTTTGCGTTAGATTGATGGATGATTGATATTTATAACTGATATGTTTGCATCGCATGTGATCCACCTCACTGTCCAGACGGACATCCTGTCAATCAGCTGATAGCATGCACAGTTTATGTACATATACAGTATGTATGTACCATTATCAATTGATAAGGAGACTGAATCTAAAATACCGCTGATTTTCCAGACCTCAGTAAGATTTTTTCATAGTTGTTGAGATCAGCGAAGACTTCTTGCCGGAAGTTACTCGGACGTGGTTGTTCTCCACATTCATATTCATTCTCCAAGGAGTTCAGACATTAATACTGACGAATTTAATAGACGAAGACAGTGGAAAAGCAGAAATCTACTCAGTTAGAAACGTTGATTGAGTGGAACTCAGTGAGACTACAAGAAATTGCACAGTTACACTTATGGTACGTAAGTAGCACTGGCGGACGAGCGAAATCACTAATGGGAGGGGAATTTCATCAAAGAACTTTGCTGAGATTAAGCCTTATTATATTCACGTTGAGGAGAAAAATCTATTTTTTGAGACGCCAAACAGGGGAGAATTCCACTTTTCCTCCATATCCGCTAGTGGTTCCATGACGAGTTCAGACAATGATACTGACGAATTCAATGGACGAAGATAGTGAAAAGCTGAAACCTTGTTAGCCACGTTGATTGAGTGGAACCCAATGAAAGTATGAGACGACGAGAAAACGAACAGTGGTACCCATGGTACATACAGTAAGAATCAAAGCAACGATACTGGACTACTAAGTGTACTAATGATTTAGGTACTGTAGAAACGTTCAAGCAGAGAACAATGGAATATGTAAGTTAGGTTAGGCGAACCTCTAACACAAATGGGCACAGGTCCCCAGTCACTTTTCAACACATAGTAATAAGCTTTTTCAGGTTTCGGACCGAACGTTGTTAGTACCGAATGTTTCTCGGAGCAGAGCAGCAAACAAAGATACATATTGACTGAACCTTTGCCCTCAAATGAGACAATGAAACAATGAAACAATGACTTTTTTTTGCAAATACATTGTTAACAGTTAAACAGTTAAAACTAGCGACTTAACTTCATGAGGTGATCATGAAAAGTCTTATTCAACGCCATTTGATGGTCGTGAACCGAATTCAGTATTTTCTCACTGCGGCCAATCACGAGACCTATAAGTACCGAACCGGATGTCAGACCGAGTCAAGTCAGATAAACCGGATCAATGTTAGTCATTAATCTTATAGACGCCCACCAAACTGTGGGAACATGGCACAGCTCCGGTGGGAAAATGAAGCTAAACATAAAGATTACGGTGGTTGTTTTTACGTAACCAACATACTGTACTTTATGTTGACGCCGTTAACTCGAGTGGGCTGACCAAGGTCACTCAAAAGTTCGATCTGGAACTGTAAACTTGTAGTATTCAGCGTTTGTTTTCAACAAGAGAGCTTTGTAGTTTGGACACGATGGCTGACCGAAACATGTTTTTTTCATTTTCATGTTAATTCAAAATACCTTTTTGTTAACAGGCACGACTGTTTCTTAATTTTCGTTTCCTTACTTTATTTGAACTCGTGCAATTTTCTAAAATATAATGGTGTGGTTAAAAACAGCGCCGAACAAAAAAGTTATTTGAGTAACTGAAAACTCTGAACAAACTTCAACGCCATGGAAGTGCTAAAGTGAGCACTAACAATAACATGTCACATACATCAGGGCAAATGACATCGGATTTTGACAATTGTTCAGTGCACTCTGCCATAATTGCGTGATGCCAGGCGACAATATGAACAAATGTGGATAGAAATAGAAATTGAAATGGAACACCGTCAAGTCAATAGAGTTCGAAATCACTCATGAGATTCAGTATGTCAGTTTCGGCAAAATCAAGTTCAGCATAGTCATTTTCACTATAGCCCAATTCGGCAAAATCAAGTTCGGCAAAATCAAGTTCGGCAAAATCAAGTTCGGCAAAATCAAGTTCGGCAAAATCAAGTTCGGCAAAATCAAGTTCGGCAAAATCAAGTTCGGCAAAATCAAGTTCGGCAAAATCAAGTTCGGCAAAATCAAATTTGGCAACGATAAAATAACTTCGGCAAAACGATTCTCGGCGAACTCGAATTCGGCAAAATCATTTTCGGCAAAATCAAATGATCCCAACGCTTATTTCCAAACCTCAGTAATTTTCCTAGATTTTTTTCCGTACACAAAGTTTTATGAGGACGGTGACCACTGAAAAACCAGCGCTGCGCGGGCCTAACGCGCTTTGGAGACAAAAATTTTTGGCTATTAGTTAAAATTCTAGAAAAATTTCTGGGTTTTGTAATTTTGCGACCCCAACTGCGATGACACTCATAATGATGAACTGACCAGTCTGCCAAGTATAATCACGTTGCAGGATAGTACGAATCGAGAAAACGGAGTGCAATTTCGAGCACAATAAGCCAGGATATTGTAGGCCAAGTACGATTGAATCGGATGTTTGTCACCCGAGCAATTAACGGTCAAGTTCGTTTGTACTCAAAGTTATTTTGAACCCAGGAACGGCATCTTCCATGCGGCCAACAATGTCAGATGACCGAACTTCAAAAATAACCTCCATTATCGGTGTTGTGTGTCCTCTTTGTCGTTCTGACGTAAACGAGTTGCGTGTTCACTTCACAGGTACTGTACATATACAGATCTACAGTATTATGTTCTCTGCCAGTAATTGTATACGTTGCTTGGTTAGTAGTACGTACATCACTCCTATGTGTTGTCCTTACTCTTGTCATTCCTATTCTCTTCTGTGTCTGAATACAATCATACACAGAATGTACAGTCTTGATAATTAACGAGATAATACATAGCAAAAATATTCGTTAACCGAAAGCCGAAACAGGAAATAGCTTATCAGAAAAACATAACAGAAAGGGAAACCCTGGAAAGGTCTCCTTACTGAAATTTTTTGGAAACCGCTAACCTTCTTGAGCAAAAGGCGTAAGTGTCGCGAATGAAAATGTTTCAACAATGACTTTAAATGATGATTTAAGTGAGGATAAAAGTAAGGACCACCTGCCATTGGGCTCTGTCACTATCGTTTCCGTATCGGACTGGTGAAAAACACTTTTCCCATTGCTTTTTAACAAAAGTAGTCCAAAAGATTCCTAAAATAGAATGTTACGTGTTCAGTCGTTATTCACTTATTAATCGCAAGTAATAACAGGTGATTTTTATCTTGAAAGAATGAACAGACGTTGTATAATACTAAAATTAGATGAGTACTGTAGGTCAAGCAGACGAAGGGTAAGAATACTGCAAAACCCATTCACGAGGTGGTCCAGTGAATGAGTGAGTGAGTGAGTGAGTGAGTGAGTGAGTGAGTGAGTGAGTGAGTGAGTGAGCCGACTTTCACTCTCAGGAATGAACGACACATGTTTGGCAATAATTTCGACCGGTCTAACTTTTCTTATTGCGTCATTCTGGAAACATGCCTGTATCCTGCATCATGATAATCGCATCAAGCATCCTGTATCTGAATACCAAGTACGCAGATAGCAGGTCAAGTATCAACTCAGGCTCAGTGATGTGAGTGAGCATACATGAATAAAAATAAAATAATTTCAAGACGGTATGTATTCACCACTGTTCGACATCTGTTAAGTTTTTAGGAAAAGTGGAATGTTAAGCGAATGGAAAATTCTTGAAACTAGGAAATCAATAATCTCCTATTCAGCAGTGGTCAACGGTACCGTACTCTAAGATACATACCATGCATTGCTGAATACTAATGACCGTACTGGATTGTCGATCAAAGCCCCTATTAATACCAAACGACCTACCGTAATCACTACGGAATCGAATTATGTAGGTAGAGAGAATCCTCTATAATTGAAAGATTGTCTCCTAAAAAAGATTGGTCCTTTGAAATCTCACCTGTTAAGAAAATCTTTATTTGTTATAAAACATTTAACATTCCTTTGTTACACTGAAAATAAAGATGTTTAAGATCATGGAGTGGGTAAAGAAGTTTATAAATACCAATAAACAATTTCCATTTTTGTAATTATAAAATAACATGACCGAGAGGCGGATTTAGTGGCCAAAATATCAGAACAATTAAGACTTGAAAGCCTTAGAATTTCCTAATCACATTAACTGTGAGTTATTTTCAACTTCCATTATCTCCTCAGGAAACTATGTGTACATATCAAATTTACATTTGCCATTTTGCCTTTCTTGATGATAAGAAATGAATTTGAACAAGGAAAAAGTAAATAAAGTGAATAAGTTTTTTAATCAATTTATAATTGAACGATTGAATGAGTTAAGAAATCAGTAACGTGCGGTAGTTACTTAGTCAGTCTGTTACATATAAAAACTATTCTTTAAAATCATTCACATTTTTATAAGATTTCCATGCAGAGTTTTTACTTCGTTTCAATTTTTATGAATCAAAAATCCACGTAATCATTATACAGTTCATTAAACGATATGCAGCAAATTATTTTCCGACAAAACGCTTTGCACATTATAACCCTAACGGTTGGTTAACTTCCAAAACAAACGAGTAAGGATTCATTTTATAATCTTGATATGACTTCTAACTATGTAAAATAACAAACTGGATCATAATTGACCACGGACTTTATTATGATATAATATTGTGTCACATAATAAATAATCCATACGATAAAGTCTGGTCACAGTTTCTCGTTACTCCGAAATTTTTACCGTAATCCTTTTGGCGCGCATTCAAATTTTGGCGCGTGTTCAAACTTATTCAAAATTTTCAGCTGTTCATACTACATTTGTATAACATATTATTATACATGCCCAACTTGTTAATTGTTCAGTATAAGGTTTTCAGGAAAATAATTAGTAACAAGATACCCTGACCAAGCTATATAATTATTTTTTCAACGAATAATCCTGGATAGTGCGCTGTGCTTGGGAGCTTTTGAGCAAAACATGTGTGTATATAATGCCATATTCAATACTTACAATACTTACACGAAACTAT
This sequence comes from Daptonema setosum, assembly GCA_964036265.1. Lineage (NCBI taxonomy): Eukaryota > Metazoa > Nematoda > Chromadorea > Monhysterida > Xyalidae > Daptonema > Daptonema setosum. The sequence goes on along the minus strand of OZ038447.1, from coordinate 21,290,599 downwards.
GTAATAGTTGACTTGATAATTGTTAGAGTTTTATAGACAAACAGCAAAGTCTGTTCCGTGTGTTGGCAATGCGAAAGAGAAACATTGCAGTATAGAAACGGCATACAATATAATGGAATCGTTATTCAAATGCGCAACAACATGAAAAAACTGCATTGTATTTACAAAAAAACTGACCATAAAATCTAAGAAAAACTGCTTTGCAGTCAAATGTGATCGAATAGATGACATCACAAAAACAAGAATTGTCAGTCTGATATATAGTTTTCAGATCAAAAAGAAACTTTTCCATCAGAAACTCTCCAGTTCAAGAAACAAAATCGAAAACTTGTCAATAAATCACAGCATCTCCTCGCGATCGTTCATATGAAGTCTGACCTGATCCTTGGAATCTCCCACATCAATCTCGATGCCTCCAATTTCCTCAATCACCGGCGTTTCGTCGGACGGCCGTATGGATACCACCGACGTATGTCTCTTATTTTTTCCTTCCTCCTCATCTTCCGGAAACGCACTCCCAGGGTCTCCATTTAGCTGCTCATTCCCTTTCTCATTGGATCCTCCATTCTCCTCACTCTGATTCTCATCTTTGTCACTCATCACCGATAGTTCTCGTCGTTCATTGAGACACGGCATAGAGACTCGTTTCAGACTGGCGTCGCCGAGATGTGGGTTGAGATATTGCGGTCCACTGGACTTGCGTTGGCACAGCTGTCGATGTAACAGTGGATCCGGGATGGATGTTTGTGAGTGTGTCGAGTTGGATCGTACTGACCGACCCTGTTGATCGATGAGCTGAGACGTCATTGTTCGACCGTTGAGCTGTTGGTGTTGATAGCCGTTGGTAATCACATGGCCATTGCCGACGACGTACCCATTTGACTGCTGTAGTTCTGGTGGAAATGGTATCGGGGTGTAGCGTGAATTGGCTGAAAAAGAAGGGTTAATGAATGAAGTCCGTGAGCATGATGACTTTATCATCCGATAAATGAAGTCAAAAAAAACCAGTAATAATAATAAAAATTATAAATTAATGATGATAATAAGATTCACCAACCCATCACCCCAGCCACCGACGTTTTGCGCTGCATCACCGACCGCCTCCGATTATTGATCGGCTGGCCGCGATACCAGTTGTACGGGTTCTGGTTGTTGAACGACTGCGGCCGCATGGTTGACGTGCCCGTCGGTGGTGTCTAAAATGTGAAACATCTGGTTAGGAATGGTGAAACATCTGGTTATGATGAACTACTTAAAAGAAGATTGGAGGTCACTTGACTGTGTCGATATTGGTTATGTTGAATTTGAGGTTGACGAAAACGGTTTTGTTCGGTAAAATCTAACTCGGCAAAAACAATTTCAGCAAAATCAAATTCGGCAAAGTCAAATACAGCAATGTAGCTTGATCGTAGTATCGTGTTGCTCAAGTTCAGTTCTGGAAGCCTTTTTGTGCTGTGCTGTTCGAAAGTAAAATGAGTTGAGGATATATCCTACATTTTAGATAACTTGACAATAACGAGTAATATGATACTCTAGATAAGCTATATATAACAAGCAACTGAGCATTGTGAAAACAGAAGATTATGAGAAAACCATTGTTAGTTCAAACGATAATTTTTAGCTAGACTAAACAATAAACACATAAATAAGTTAAAGTTAGCGGCTAGAAGTAAACTTAGGCAGACAGCTGCGACACAGGCGCGGAATCCCAGGTGAAGGCTACACGAAAACTCGGCTTAACATCTATAGCGCTGTACTTTCAAAACTAAGCTTTATCAATTTGAATGTAAGTTTTTTATTGAAATGCAATAACCTAGGAGAATTTCTAATAAAAATAAAATTGTGTTACTCATTGATAGCACACGATATGAGAAACAGCACTGCCACTAGGAAATCATATAGAACTAAAGCATGCGCATTCATACCTGTGCCAATTCAAGAAACACAATATTTCATCGAAATATAATAACCCATGAGAAATATCTAATAATCAAGATAAAACGTGTTAAAGCATATTAGAAGCAGCACTGCCACTAAAAAACAAGGGGGACTAAAACTTGCGCATTCATACATGTGCCAAATAAGGAATATATCTAAATTAGCTCCACAGTGTTTGGCAAACAAAAATAAGACTGGGAACACAATGTTGAGATAAAAAACACCTGGAAGCTTGACAATTTGCTCTGGTGAATGAACGGAACAGTAGGTACTGTACATCTAGCGGAGAGAACATGCGGTATGGCCAAAAAGAAATCGCCCAGATAAATATCCGGCTGTTAGGAAAGTTCGCGGAATTAATGCAATTTCCCAGAAAACTGGTACTATAGAACATTCTCAGTGACAAATGCTTCTTACCAGTTTTTCGAGAATATTCCAGCGAATTCCGCGAAGTTTCTGCACTAGGTTCTACAGAGGCAATATCGGGGGTCATATTCGGCACACGATTCACGCGTCACCACTGAACTTACAGCCGCCGTTTCCGGTATAACAGGCATCGACTCACATACTCTACCACCACCACCGGTACCGGCATTACGAGCAGCCGTCTCGGCATCAGGTTCCGGTTCTGATGTTTCTTCTTCGATGTCCGACACACCGATCGGCAGTGGTGCCTATATACCAAAAGATACCGGGGTTTCAGTGAACCGCAGTTTTTTTAATGAAAACTCCGCCAGAGTCGCATGCGGAATGCGCCCGACGCAAAATTCCTAACCCCAAAAATGTTTTTGAATTTTTACAATACGCCAAAATTTTCTGTCATAAAAAAATTATTTCATATGAAGTTTTACTGTCCGTCAACCCCGATTACCTATCGTTAAGGACCGCGCAGCGGTGGGATTTCAGTGGTTGGCTACCTTAGGATGCCAACATAAACTTCGTGTATAAGAAAAATTTTCGGAAAATTTTTAGGGTTCGAAAATATGCGTGCCCGACTCCGGCAGATCCTTAAAAACAGGGTCAACCGGAAATTCACCATGAATGCTGGAAATTGGAGTAGGACTTTTTGTATGGTTCACATCGGGCATCTACGTATGTAGGTTACACTCAATAGATTTTTTTAATTGTCTTGAAAATTCTCAGAGTTCCGACTGATTAATACTCGGATGACTTGATACATCGGTCTGACATACCATTGGATAGCGGTGCTATGGTATACAGAAAACGGGATCACAAAAACCTTTGTCTGTGTGAAAGACGGGATGAAACGAAAATTAACATGAATGCAGGGTATTTAAATTGGGATCGCAGTATTTTTTACTCGGTCTTCTGCGCTGTCAGAAACACTGGTTATCACGGGTGCCAGAACCAAAAGTTTTTTGAATCGCAAGCCAAAATAGAAACCGAACTTGAAAAAAGAGAAACGACCGATTGATAGCGGCTCTTGTTAATACAAAAACCCCGAATCGCAAAAAATATAGGTTCCAGGTTTATACGAAAGTGGGAGAAAAATATCGACATGTATGCAGGGTTAAAACAGGGCTCGGGAATAAAATACACTCGATTATTTTTACCCACGAGAATCAATTTGGTGAATAATTGTTTTCAGACAGCAAAACTGTTAAGGGATAACATGGAGTAAACTCTAGTAATTTGATAAACTTCAATAACTCCGGGTAAAGTTAACACCAACAGTTAATGTCACATCAGTAATGCTAACCACTTTATTATTGCTGATGGTTTCAATGTCGT
>OZ038447.1:21256909-21281909 GCA_964036265.1 Daptonema setosum | reverse complement strand
TGTTGTTGTTGTTGTTGTGGTTGTTGTTGTTGCTGTTGTTGTGGTTGTTGTTGTGGTTGTTGTTGTTGTTGTTGTTGTTGTTGTTGTTGTTGTTGTTGTTGTTGTTGTTGTTGTTGTTGTTGTTGTTGTTGTTGTTGTTGTTGTTGTTGTTGATTGTGGTAATGTTTTCAATATTACATTTAATTTTGGCACATGATTTAATTTTGGCACATGAATAAGAGGCGGACCGCAGTCGGCCTACATGGAACATCGGGTCATTCACCGGGACGATCGATGGAATTCAAATTTCTAGAATGAAGAATTGAATAAATGAATGAATGAATGAATGAATGAATGAATGAATGAATGAATGAATGAATGATTGAATGAATGATTGAATGAATGAATGAATGAATGAATGAATGAATGAATGAATGAATGAATAAATGAATGAATGAATGAATGAATGAATGAATGATTGGATGATGAATGAGTTTTAGCTTCAGTACAGATTCAACGTATGTAGAAAAGAAGTAACGAATTGCAACAGAACATATTTATGCAGAAATAAAAGCACGTTTATCTGACAGCAGCCAACATAAACGACCTCATGCTCACGAAACCATGACGTAATTTCGTATGTACCGCATTCTTTCAGGTATAAACAATCGAAGATTCATTCATTCATAAAAATAATAGCTTTTCATGAATCACCTTGTATATTTTTTTCTAATCATTGGTTGTGTGACTAAATGATGAAATTAAAAGACGTGAACAGAATTATAGAAAAAGATTCATGGCGAGAGAAATTATAAAAAAAAACTTATCTTATTCAGTGCGTTATTTATGGTATGAGTTACTCTTATAAAGCCTTCGTATTATAGTAAAGAGACTGATCGAAGAGACCTAAGAAATGGTGAACAGAGAAAATGTGACCCGTATTTCAATTCAATGAGAATGATATACGGTAAGACCGTCACTGCTGGAAATCTGATAACCTGAGAATGAACACGAATGCTAATATAGTTGTGATCACTTTTCTACCATCTCTTTTCGCTACGTTGATAATGTAATCTGATAAAAAAAAATCATAATGTTATCGGAGTATTCTAGAGTGTGTCAGACAGTAACTAACAACGAGAGAGTAAAAAACAGTAACTCACTGAAAAGTTTGACATTTAAAATTCAGTTACATTGTAGACTTTTTTGAAGTCAGATGTTGCAAAATAATCTTCGTAAAGTTTGTCAACAATTACAACAGTTTCAGAAAGAATCCAAACGGCTGCTCAGGCTGATATCTCAACAAAGCTGATGTATCTTTAGTTCTGCTTCAACTTAGTACCGATAATGACTTAGCAACCACTATAAACAACTACATAGAAAGGAATAACTAATATCAAAGGTAATCCCCATCTGCACCGTTTTCTGGCAACAACCAATACACATATCCAATTTCGATCCAATGTTAACACTTGACTCGAGCTTTATCAGTACAACTTCAAAGTATGTAAGTCACACGACTCTCACAAATCAAGCGCTCGTAAAGACATACATCATTGACTGCCCTAACGGGAGAAGCAAACCAAAGGAAGAAACTAAGTTTCTCTAAATGGGAGATATTTGTTGTCTCTCAACATATGAAGGTATATGAAAAAAATATATTTGAAAACTGACAAAGAAAAGAAAAGTTAACTCCTCTCTTTCATTTGCCTGCAACACATACATGTACTTATCTCCAACACATCATAGCCATAGCGGGGAAGCAAATCATAGAAAAGATGGATGAGTCTCTAAAAGGGAGATGTTTTTTTCATCCATCTCCTGCTATTGAGCCATACGAACCAGAAAATTCCCGAAACAGCCAAAAGGGGGAAAATTCCCTGTATCCACACGTCAGTGATTGGCTCAACGCTACAACAACGTGTTAACACTGGCGTCTGTAATGAGCTCCCCTGGGGGGGGAAACATTATGGGGGGACCATGTGACCGCACCTCCCGGTCCCCCTTTAGTGGTACATGGAACACCTCAAATATTCAATGATACCATTCGGCTTCTTAACATTACACTCACACACTAGCGGACGAAAATTATAATGGTATCTCCACTTCTTAGGTAAGTTAGAAGGGATAATGCTCATTGAAAAGCTAGTGGAGAAAATTGGGAAGTTTGTTGATTTGTTGATTTTAGAAGAGTACATATTTCGTACTATGAACTCTACTTGTCTACCAGTGTTACACTCTGAGCATGAGTTCTGGCTTAGTGGTATACTACTATGACGGCACTTTAGTGTCATGACTCTTTGGTATATGTATAACACTTCATTTCCTCGCTGATGGAATGTAGTGCTTGAGTCATGGCGGAAATGACAGGGAAATGAGCATAGCAATGAGTGGGTTAACGAAACTTTGAAGATCCGATCATGGATGGATGGATGGATGGATGGATGGATGGATGGATGGATGGATGGATGGATGGATGGATGGATGGATGGATGGATGGATGGATGGATGGATGGATGGATGGATGGATGAATGGATGGATGGATGGATGGATGGATGGATGGATGGATGGATGGATGGATGGATGGATGGATGGATGGATGGATGGATGAATGGATGGATGGATGGATGGATGGATGGATGGATGGATGGATGGATGGATGGATGGATGGATGGATGGATGGATGGATGGATGGATGGATGGATGGATGGATGGATGGATGGATGGATGGATGGATGGATGGATGGATGGATGGATGGATGGATGGATGGATGGATGGATGGATGGATGGATGGATGGATGGATGGATGGATGGATGGATGGATGGATGGATGGATGGATGGATGGATGGATGGATGGATGGATGGATGGATGGATGGATGGATGGATGGATGGATGGATGGATGGATGGATGGATGGATGGATGGATGGATGGATGGATGGATGGATGGATGGATGGATGGATGGATGGATGGATGGATGGATGGATGGATGGATGGATGGATGGATGGATGGATGGATGGATGGATGGATGGATGGATGGATGGATGGATGGATGGATGGATGGATGGATGGATGGATGGATGGATGGATGGATGGATGGATGGATGGATGGATGGATGGATGGATGGATGGATGGATGGATGGATGGATGGATGGATGGATGGATGGATGGATGGATGGATGGATGGATGGATGGATGGATGGATGGATGGATGGATGGATGGATGGATGGATGGATGGATGGATGGATGGATGGATGGATGGATGGATGGATGGATGGATGGATGGATGGATGGATGGATGGATGGATGGATGGATGGATGGATGGATGGATGGATGGATGGATGGATGGATGGATGGATGGATGGATGGATGGATGGATGGATGGATGGATGGATGGATGGATGGATGGATGGATGGATGGATGGATGGATGGACGGATGGATTCAATTGATAAAAGATGGAAAAGCAAAAATGTATCTTAACATGTTTCACTTGAAGCATACTACAACGCTCCCCTCAAGGTTGAATGAACCTCACAAACGTGTCTGACAAGATTCGTTCCGCTTGGTCAACGGCGTGAAACCGTTCAATTATGTAAGCTGTTTTTTATATACTTTTTGTATACTTACGTTAAAAGTTAGTAGTAAAAGATACTAAAGTATTTCACTCACCGATGTATGGCAGAAATGCATGCTTATATACTTTGCCGGTATTTTTCCCGTCAGCAAGTCAGCAGGGCAGAATTCAGTATTCTAGAAGAACATCAAGCTCAGTTGATTCAGTGTATCTGAATGCAGATTAGATGGTTAGGTCCAGATATCTTTGTTGCCGCTGCAAGAATGGCATGTTGGGTAAAAACTAGCACTAGCGGACGAGAAGGGGTGGGAGAAGTGGAATTCCTCCTCCTTGGCGTTTTCGAAAAGTTAAATTTTTTCCTTCAGGTGTAGGTAAAACAGCCTGAAACTGTCCGGAATCCCTCCTCTTTGAAGAGATTCCCCTCCCTTTGGAGGTTTGGTTCGTCCGCCAGTAAAAACTAGTGTGTTGTTTCTGCAAGCAAAAATATTGACCGACACGTCTGATAATGAAACATCACTAACCTCAACTCAACTCTGTTGACACCATTGTTTAACACAATATAGCATGGGGTGATGATTGATGTGCGTGTTAACACTGACTGTCTAATGTTTCATTATCAGACGTTTTAGGCAATATTTTTGCCTGCAGAAAAAACATACGAGCTTACTATATATATCTAACTGAATACTGTACGTGGTTCACACGTTTCGGAAACTTGCAAAAAACTTCTTCGAAACCTGCCGTTCTTTATTTGGCAACTCCTAATCTTATAAAATTAAGCTGCTCAGAAGTTTTCCTAGCATCTAACATTTGTGAATCAAATTAAGCTAAACGGATACATAAAGGATTATGCGGATTATCCAGGATAATGGCGCCACAACACATGGGAACTATCAAATTATCGTGCAACGGTGGTGGCCAGAAATTACCGGGCGGAAATACGTCATTTTGTACCACATTAAGAGATTATCTATATTAGGCGTGACGTATACAATGGCAGGTAGGCTATGTTTCCATTAGAGATTATTATGGCACATTTTGTTTTCTGAAGGTCTTCTGAGTTTTTACGACAGCAAATGGGTTTTCTCGCAGTGAAGTGAGGAGGTTGACTGTGCGTAGAAAAAATAAGCGTCAACAAGAAATATGTGAAAGGACAAAATGTATTTTACTTGCGATTCCATTAGAGAAAATTTTATCACTTCTGTCTTATGCACATCTTCCGAGTCAAATTGACTGCGAATTACTGCAAGTGACTTTTCCGCAGTTGAGGTAAGGTTAAAATGTTTCAGAGGTTAATACATATCCATATTTTGCATAAATCTATTATAAACTCCGTCATTATGAATGACGGAGTTATACTAAAACTACTGTTAAGTGTCAAACATAATTTTGTATGCGAAAATAAGTCCAGGATTTTTACGAGCATGCAGTCAACTGTAAACCCGTTAATCGCGTCGTCTGCTAGGCCATGCAAAATGAAGTCAATTTGGTACGACCTCCCATTGCGTGTTTGACGTTTGTGTGAGATAATCAATTGAGAAAAATAACAAAAACAGAAATGAACTATATCCGGTGTTGTAGACAAAAAGAACAAAAAAATAACTTCCTATTTTTTATTGCACATAGTCACAATCATAACAAATTTACGTTTTCTCTATTATTACCGAAATGAACAATGGCTTATTTGTATTCTAGGCAAAAACTTAAAAAAATGTATTCCAAAATGCAGCATAAAGAATGTCAACCATTGTATGACGTTTGTGTGAGATAATCAATTGAGAAAAAATAAAAAATAGCTTTGGATAACTCTATTATGATTTATCTACTATTGTTAAGCAATCTATTGTTATCCAAATGAACAATAGCCTGTGTTATAAAATTTGTTGCGAAAATTCCGAAATAAATTTTTATTATTTACCAATGAAAATCACTTCAATTGAGAAAAATTCAACCTACCCTCGCTTTTTCATTATTACTGAAATATTACATATTGAAGTATGCCGTGAATCGACATGAATCATGTAATTCGGTCTGATCGTGTGACAAAATCTTAGGGAAAAATATGAAATTCTTGTTATTCATACAGCAAACAGTGAAAATCAAAACATTGATTCCATAAAAATGGAACCAGAAAGTAAGTAAGTTTCAAAACCAATACGTGACTATTACAACAAATGGTCATGTATACCATGAAACGGAGTTTTCCACGAACAGCCGTCCATGTATCATGTTATTCCGTCTAACCCTGTGACCATGTCAATAAAAAATGAATGGTATCTATTCTGAATAAACCTCAACCACAACGAAACACAAAACATCACAATCCGAAACCAATACATGACTACTACGAAAAAATCAAGTTTACCATGAAACGGAGTTTCCGACCCAACATGTATCATGGTATTCTGTCTGATCGTGTGACAAAATCGCGAGGATAACTCGATTTATGTCTGGCCCCGGGGCGGCCAGAAACACCGAAAACGAGGACATAAGTGTCCGGCTTTGCACCAATAAATCTCTGGGGAAAATCCTCCGAACCACTGGCGGACCAGAAGGGTAGGGAAAAGTGGAATTCCCCCCTCTTTGGCGGTTTCAAAAAAGTGAGTTTGTTCCCTAAGGTGTAAGTAAAATTGCCAAAATTCTGCAAATTCCCCCCTCTTTGGACAAATTCCCCTCCCTTTGGAGGATTAGCTCATCCGCCAGTGCACCGAACCACCTCCGGTCAAACCACGAAACACGGGGAAATCCTCCGTTCGTGGCGTCCCGGCAACACCCCCCTAATTCCCCCTCGCCCCCCTTTTTTGTCCCCCGCCCCCTCCACTAACTAAAAGTAGAGTTCACCTTTTTTTTGAAGAAATGTTCTAAAGAGAAGTTCAGAAGTTTTTGTTCTTTAAGGTTTAGGTAAAATGGCTTTAAAACTGCTAATTCCCCACTCTTTGAAGAAATTTCTCTCCCTATAGAGCTCTGGATCGTTCATCAGTGGCCAACGCCTCATGGTATCTGAACAACTTATACACGTACTATATCAAACCAAGTTCATAGCGATTAATCGGCTTCAAATTTTCGGCTGCTAAATCTACATGGATTTGTAAAAATGGAAATGGGGTTCTGTCCTGATAAAATGAATGAAGAATGATGCACATCTAGGAAGTAAACAAGGAAGTTGCCTAGCCTCCAATGATATCTCGGGTCATTGGGCAGAAAGTGAGAAGACCAGTGGGGGAAGAGAGGGGCTAGCAGACAATACAGGTAGGAAAAAGTAGAAATTCCCCTTCTGTAGCAAACTGTAGAAGGCTAACTTGTGTCCTAGACCCTAAATGTGTAAATAAAAATCCCACCTCCTTAGAAGAGTTGCTGTGCCTTTCGAGGTATTGTCCACACGCAAGTGGGCGAGTCAAACCTCCAAAGGGAGGGGAATTTCTCCAAAGAGGGGGAATTAGTAGAATGGAAACCGTTTTACCTACACCTTCGGGAACAAATTTTACTTTTTAAAAATGATTAAGAGGGGGGAATTCCACTTTTCCCACCCTTTCTCGTCCGCTGGTGCAAAGTGGCACTCGTTGGTTCTGTTCCGGTAAGTATTCCATTGAGATTTATGGCGTGTTCCACCGGCGGACGAGCTAAACCTCCAAAGAGAGGGGAATCTGGTCAAAGAGAGGGAAATTGGCAAATATTCAACCATTTTACCTACACCTTGAAAAACAAACTCTACTTTTTAAACCGCCAAAGAGGGGAGATTTCCACTTTTCTCTCCCCTTACTTTTTCATAATGGTTATGGTGATGGAGCACAGTTTGCTGTAGATTTTCAAAATCAGAATTTTATTTTTCACTGGGCATGATCAGCGGGATGAAAGTTATATTTTTAATGAAAAACCTTATCACGAAAAAAAACCAACTACAAATTGAAAGTCATATCGTACATATGTAGTTGCCTTAACCAGGTCTCTTTATTAATCATCATGAGAAATTCATCAAAACTCATTATGAAAACTGTCCAAAAAGGAATTTTGGGTGACAAATCATAGAACTTTTCTCATTACCCGTCAATGACACCTGACGCGTCGCCGTCATTAACCGAACCCGACATGAATTAGTGTGCATATTCACACAATTGTTCAGCAACAGCAACAGCATGATACATTTATAACAGCTAAATATAAATGTAGCTGTTCGCAGATTGGTTCATGTATCGATAAGACCACATAAGCATGTACATAACATTCATTTGAGTCAATTATAAAAAATCATGCCGTTAAGAAATAATGGTCCACCATTTGATACGTTCACTTATATAAACAAAAAGAATGTTTCTCTTTTTGGTTGCCAAAGGAGTTCATTATCGTTGTCTGTATGCATAAAGGTTCATGTACATATCAGGGCCGTACACTGGCGGACGAGCCAAACCTCCAAAGAAAAGAGAATCTATCCAAAGAGGGAAAACTGGCAGACCTTAGGTCATTTTACCTATACCTTAAGAAACAAACTCTAATTCTTGATTTACTAAAGAAGGGGGAATTTCCCTTTTCCCTCCCCTTCTTGTCAGCTAGTGAGTTCATATATCAGAACCGTATTTGCATAACACGATACACTACTTGACAAATGACATATCTATATTTACTTGGATAAAGGTTTATAAATATAGATATGGAAACATAAAACACGGTTGTTGCTCGGGTTTATCCATGTCAAAATTTTTCGACTTTTTTCCCGAAACACTTTAGAAAACGAATATACATTCTTTTTTACTATAACTGCGAATACAAAATTAAGATAACATGATTCACAGAACGTAGTGTAAAAGTGATTCAGACCCTGTTATACCGGATGTTATGTCTCAAATAGTAATCCTGGATCGAACAAACCGCAATGAAACTAATAATTACCTGAGGTACGCAGGCGGACTCATGGGCTGCCAAAAATAATCACCATCACAAAAATAAGCAACAAAAGAATATGACCTTTAAAAGGTTTAGACGAAAAACTACAGTAATTCTTCTCTAGCGGACGAGGGAGTATCAAAAAAATAAATTCTTCCCTCTCTGGCAGCTCCAAAGAGTATAATCTGTTCGTTAAGGTGTAGGTAAAATGGCCTCAAAACTGCTTCAGTTGACCATAGTTTGTCAGAAATAATCAACGTCACAAAAATAAGCAACAATAATGTCAGAGACTTTCAATGAAGATACAGTATTTTATGATAAGTCATTTTGATTCGGGTACAATATACTACACGAAAGCAACTAAAAATTGCAACAAAAGTGATTAGGATTGGTATATACAGTATGTTGCTGTTCACTCACTGTCGAGACGGAAATCCTTTCAATCAGCTGACATGCATTTCATCCATGCATGTTTTCTATATTTAGCATTCTCAACTGATCGGAAGACTAAAATTAAAAGTTCCTTGTTGCATCCTTATCGGTTGTGAATATAATAATGTTTCAATTTCATCATACCAAAATGATGAATAACATACAAAAAAAATTACAGTATGTGAGATATAAAAGACCACAAAACAATTGGCTAAGCTAAGTAGTACAGTCATAATTTTTTTTAGGATATCAAAGTTTTATGGTAAAATCTACATACATATAAAAGAAATGGCATGCAATTTTCACACGAACGAGAAAAATAACGGAAACCCACAACATAAAATTATTTTTTTTACAATACTTCAAAGTATAGTTTGTCTGACTCATACTAAATTATATGCTCAATATAACCCGACATTGTTTGAATACTCATCCAATCAAGATCGAATCACGCAAATTAACTTGATATTAGAGTGGCTTAGGCGCCGATGATTGTGTCGAGCTATACATATTAGTGTGCACATTACTGTTATTCTATACGATTTAATAGCAAAAAACGTTTTGATGATATAACCACTTAATTGTCTACAAACAGAGTGCATAAAACAATTACATAACAATACGACAAGTTTTTTAACCAATTCTGGACGTAACGCATAACGAAGGTTAAGTGAGAAGTTTATATTAGTTGAGCTAATCCATGAATATTTTTTTCTATTTCAAGCTTAAGCGGTGTATCTGCGGCTCGTACAATTTGAAACAAGTTCAAGGCACTCGTAAAAAACAAACCCACCATGAAAAGGTTTAGACGGGAAAATAAACTCATGAAAAGGTTATGCAGATCAAAAAATATTGCTAGTTCAAATTGACGTTTCATCCTCAAATCTAATTTAATTTTGAAAACCGTATCCTATCGAATTATGGAAACACTGAAACAAACCATTGGAATTTGACCCGTATAAAAGTTTACCATACGATCTGTTGTTCAATCTTTGAATTCCCAAGCGAAAATCAATCGTAATAACTATGTACTGCTAGCTCAAAATGAACAGTTCCAGTACTTCTTCTTTCTATCCCTACCTACAAGTTATTCCGTCCAAGTAAACAGCTGTTTCTCAACCTCTGCACAGACACTGATGGCGGCACCTCAATGCCGTAGTCAAAGAGAACACATTTGTATTTGTGTAGTGTCTCATGAGCATCTCAAAATGCATAAAATCTCGAAACCATTTACCGGTCAGTTTTTTCAACTTCTCTGGCCATAATGAAAACCTCATTATGATATGGTATCAGTGTGCAGTATCCCAGTACACAGCTGTTTCTCTAGCTGCACATACTGGAACAAGCAATTATATAGAAAATAATTTTCAATGTAATTCTCATATAATTTGTTCTTTAATATTTGATTTTGGGCTACGTGAAAATTCATTCTAAGATCCAATGTAACCGACGATCCAATATCAAAATCAACAGTTCCCGCATCTCTTCTTTTTATCCCTACCTACCTACCTACAAGTTATCCCATCCAAGTACACAGCTGTTTCCCAACCTCTACAGACAGGCACATGGTCAGATGGCGGCACCTCAGTGGCCGTAGCCGAAGAGTACAAAATTATGTACCCGGACCCCATTTCAGCCCATTAACCCGTAAATCACGGGCCCCCATATCGTACGGGTGGCGCTCCGGTACAAAGAACATTTGGGCTACGCACTAGCGGACGATCAAAAACTTCAAAGGTAGGGGAACTCTTCAAAGAGAGGAAAATTTAAGAACATTTGCTAGAATTAACCTACGCTTCAAAGTACAAACTCTACTTTTTCAATTGTCAGAGAGAGGGGTATTCCATGTTTCCTTCCCCTGATCGTCCGCTAGTGGGGCTGTGTAAGTATCCCAGAATAGTGGCGGATTTCGGACACACCTGCATCTAGCGTACTTTTAATTTGGGGAAACTTGTTACAGGAAAATTGTTTCAAACTTAATGTTAACTAACCTTAAGGGTGAGAAAAAGATAGTTTACCAGGGTTCAAGAGCCACCCTTTGAAGTTTCAAAGATTTAATGCACGCCACAGTAACCCCCATGTGCCGATAGCTCGTAGTGCATAGTTACGTTGCGTGATAACATATTGAGGCACACTATACCCCAGGTGAGTCAGGTGCTCATTTGGATATATCTTAGTAGCAGTATGCAAAACATGATTTCGGTCAGCGAAAAAGGATTTTCGGCCATGATGGATGAGGATGAGCTGAATGTACTAGTTCGAAAAAGAATCTGTATTTTTTCCACTGGAAACGTACATAGACGTATCCGCCAGGATAACGAATCATGGTAAAAAGCGCCGACATCCATTTTACTAATAAAGCATTCTGAGCCGACAAAAAATCAGTAAAGCACCCTAACCACCTATATTTTATTCAGAGTTCCAGTACTCATAATTTTTTTATTGCTCTTCCTAAAGTTTTATGCAAGAAACCAGAATTTAACAACACAGAAAAATGATGAACGTAAGGAAACATTTGAACTGTGCATGCATTTCGATTCCCCGTGTCAGAATAAAAGGGTTCCTCCAAAAAGTGACATAAAACTTCGTACCAGACTGAATTTCATATGGGTCATAAATGTCATCGAAACGACCGTGACTTATGACATAATCACACCTACGTGGTCTATGATTCGAATATTTTTCATAAACATTTTTATTCGGTCATAAACTGAGACTGGCTGAAAGCAACCATCAATAATACATGGCGAACACAGTAGAGTAGACAACCGGTGATTTTGGGATATATCACATCCGGCTTAGTAATAGAGAAAAGTTCCATGATTAAACACAGTTATCATGGGAAACATTCTGACTAGGGTGTAAGAGACCATGGTCATTTAACAACGACTTCTCGTTTAGACGCTAGATTCTTCGAATTCCGACATGAATCATTGAAAGAAAACGGATATCATAAACTGCAAAAATATATAACTACATGTGCCCATGATAACTGAAAAACGTTCCAGCTGCTGTCGACACCATGCAAGTATGTGCATCAAGTGCTGACCATATCAATTGTCAGGACATTACATAAAACAATGCTTGTAGGCTTGAAGACATAGTGTCGACTAAATGTCCTGAGTCACAGTCGGTAACTGAAATTGAAATTAAATTGACAGTTTATTAATTTTAAGAATCAACGATTCTGTAAAAACTTACTTGAGAAAAAAGCCTTGTCTCAAACAACTTACATATCCTGAAAATGCAGGTTGGGATAACCTCAGGTATGTAGATCTTCAGCTATTTCTCAAAAGTCAAAACCCCTTGACATGTTCTATAAACGTATTTCTTAGGGCTTTCGTGGTTACCGACAAATTTTTCTATCGGCCAACTTAGTTTTCCAGCGATTCTCTATATAATGGCAATGCAAATAATAGAAAACAGTAGAGACGTCAGCAGTCGGATGCATTTGTACACAGAGACACAACGATAACTGGGGCAAGAAACACTCACTCAGCCCGCTTGGACCATTGTCTTTGGTAGGCATATCTCGCAGGAAACTCAGGGAGGGTGTCTTCATACATATAACAGTTGCCCAAATTTTTTTACTATCTTTGCAATTTTTCCGTGCAAATCTCGCCAAATTTTTCAAAACTATTTCTGAAACTGACTATGAAGGCAACTCGGCAAGACACGGTGGCTCCTGTATATCTCAAGTTTCGTTTTTTTAACAATCGATTTAGATGACGTTTTTTCCCCTCAAAACCTTTAATTGGAATTATTTCATCATCAAGCAAGTACTGCATGTCGTATATTACTACTAATATAACTTGAATTTGTTACAGGATTCAATCAAGTGAAAATTCTAACCCACTAAACCATTTTCACACGAAATACAGTTACGGACTGTACTGTACATTTCCGGTCGGATGACGAAACTGTGATCAACTTCTGTAGATGGTGCCAGTTCATAGATATTCATGTTAGGACTTGATTCCGTAGTTCAAAGTCTTTTAAAACTCCAAAGGCATGTAAACTATGGAGCTACTATTTTCTCTAACGAGTTTCCATACCTATTGACTTGCTATTATCTTATGGTTACGGAGAAGTGTTCAGACTTTTTTTAATGAAATATTTACATGGAAACCGCTGGTAAACCATGAACTACATCCACTTTTAAGAACACTGTAATTTCACAATTTTACTAGACCATCATAACATGTACAACAAAAAGAGGGATCATGCATGATACCAGTGTTTCGAACACAAAGTCCCGTGTTCGTTGCCACCCGCAAAAATAAATAAATTAAACATCAAATGATAAACTAAACAAAATGAAAAAATTACAAAAAAGCTAATTTTGTCAAGTTAATAACCGACTGTTATACTTGGTAACTCAACTACATACATCAGCAAAGTATAAATAGCCGGGTCATGTTCCATTCTTTGACCAGTTGGACATGTCTGCACTTGACAGCAGCGAGTCTTTTACATATTCCTTCCTATTCTATTTACATGTACATTGAAAATATTCTGACATAAACAACGGAATACAAAAACGCTATATTTATCCTACACGTATGCAAATCATCTAGACGAACAGTTCTAAAAATTCACTTGTTGGTTAATGTAGATCAAACTACTTATCTGGCAATTCGGTACTGGATCACAAGGTGTTTTGTATTTTTTTGGAAAATAGAACTGACCACTATTCATTGCGTTCACAAAAGCGCTCACAAACAAATACTTCTCTATGAGCCACCAAAGGAAACAATACGAAAAGCTATAGTCCTGAAGTCTGATTCAATTCGGGCTACAAGCATGAACGAAGAAACGAATGTCATTATTTTAGCCATGGAACAACAGTATATTTCTCAAGTGACAAATCTAACCTTCATGAAAACAAGGATAAATACTGTAAACTGAAAATAACCTACGTCTGAGTGAATCCGCCCAGCGTAAAAGAAATGACATGCGGTCTCCAGTTAAGAGCGCATATGAGAAACGGTGAATCTTACTCAAAATTAGCTTTTGTCGCCTGTCTGGTCTTGTTCTAGGGCACCAGCCTCGAAAAATGGTGGTCCAGGTTCAAAACATGACTTAAAATCACAGACCTCGCGTTTATCTTGGGTTTCGGTCATTGCCTATCAGCTTGTTCAATCTTTTTCTGAAATGGTATTAGTGTGCCTTAATGGCTTCAGCAATAAAGAAATCCCAGTAAACAGCAACAATGGCCGAGTTCATCTTCCTGCTTGCAAATTCCAGGTTAACATGCAGACCAACTTCCGAAGAAAGAACCCCCTAATTAGTACAACATAGTGTCCACTTCTGAACAAACATTGCGAACATTCAGAATGTCTGCCGTCGAATGCGTGTCCGACACCCCTCATCCCCGAACCATTGTATCAGAATCCTCGGCTTATACGTTGACATCGTAAGTTATGCCATGGATTGAATGGTAAGCAGCGACCATGGATGTCCGACGAACATGAATCATATGATGACGGGTTCTTTGTTTAGTAGCAACGAGAAGAATGACGGACATTTGTTAGGATACATGACAGCTGGGACATCATGGTTTAATTTTCAAGGGTTCAAAGTTGTCTCATGAATGAATCATCTTATAAAATAAAAGATGGTGAGTACTCTTAACTCTCTCTGAATAAAATAGTGATTTCCATTCCCTTACATTTTGCTGAAATAAAGAAAAAATCACCCAGATAAGTTTGATTAATCGTCAAGACACCCACAACGACTCCCGATTTCTTTCGCGCTTCATCGGCATATCTAGTACCGTTTTTTTACCTTTTCACTTGAACTTCTTCATTAATGAAGCCATCAAAGCACACTGAAACCAAATCAGAACGGTGTTTTCATAGTTGCCAAGAAGTTGAATAAACTAACGGCCACAAAACAGACGGCTGAGAGGCAGAATGTGTTGCAATGAGGAATGCCTACGTTGGCAATTGCTCGCGTGGGTGCCATTGGTTTAGGTGGATGTATAAATTGATGGAAACCAATTTGGCGAGAGCTATCAAACAATATGGCGCCCGGTAAGATAACATGAAGTCGTTCGGGGAAAACTGTTTCCAGTTGATGGAATGGTTGAAGGATCGAGAACGGATTACTGTTCATCGTGTGTGATTCGAATAGTTCCTCAGACATCCGGATGTTGCAATTTGAATTTATTGGTACGTTATTATCATTAAGTGACTCATAGTAATGCTTATTCGATGATACTTTGAAAAAAGCTGATCTGGAAACATGAACACAATTAATTAAAACATTCAGCCATCCATCTACATCCATCAGTAAAATACTACGCGTTTCCTAATATGATAATGGATTCATGGAATACTTACTGACACAGATATTATGAACTGGAGAAAAAATCACGATCAAATATAGTCTCCCTCATGGAACGAAAGAAAGGTATCACGTATTATCACGGTTAACGAACTAAGAAAGTTAAAGTGTAAAAAATCTCACAAGTTTTGACAGAAATGCAAGCTGAAAATCGGAAGCTTGAAAAATCTACATTTAACATTCACGTATGAACGTAGAAGATAGAGATGACAAGTAGAAAAATGGAAAAGTCATAATGACCAATATGAAGCATGCACTTGGTCCTCAAGACGTTCAAAAAACAGCAAAGCAGTAATGAGCCTGTTAGAAACAACGTCGCCGAGACTTAGCCGCTAATTATGCGGTGGAAGAGTCAATAAGTTGGAAGGTCTACACCAAAATCATATGACCCAAGAGAAGCATTGTTAAGTTGCTGTAACAATCAACAAATACCAACTGCGATTCGTGTAGGGTTTGTCATGAAGTCCACGAGTCAAATCATGTAATGATCATTTCCGGACTACCCCGCTACTAGCGTGAACATTGTTCTGGAAGACTATCTTTCAAGAAGACAGCTGCGACGACTAGCCTCAGAACATGAAATCAGACGATGCCTAAAACCGCGCTAAATCACGTCAAATAACTATTTTGTTCGAATTGTTTTCGTTGTTTATAAGAATTTTTAAATTCAAAGTATGTGTGTTGAAAAAACGTTCACTGTTTGAACCATAATCTAGGCAGGAGAGAAGTCGGAGTGCCCATGAAAAAAGACTTTGCTATAATATTGGCATGAGTACATGATCAATGTTCTGTTCATCAGGCGTATTTCTTTTTAGTAACACCTCAGTCTCTACATCTGAATGTCGTTCCTTCAGAGAGAAACAGTTTGCTCGTAAATGTAATGTAACTCGCTGTAAAAACCAAGAACATTTCATTTAATAAAGAATAATACAAAAAAAGTTATTGGAGGGTTATCCTTTATCAAAATCGTTGTGAGATTTTTTTAGGTATTTAGCTCTTCCGCTTTTACTTGACAGTTATCACTCATCTTAACTGATGGTAATGGAACCATCATGTATCAAGATGTACCTAAATCATATATGTTCATGAACGGAAAGGAAGCTGTAGCATGTGGTTAGAAATGATTTTACATGATTTATAAGAGTAGTTTTACGAGCTCGGCAAAAATTCCTGTCGGCATAATATCAATAAAAGTGGAATCATAATATAAATAAAAGAATGAACGGTCATAAATTATATATTATGAAACAATCCACAAATGAACAAAATATCGTGGTTACTTTCCATAAAATTTGACTTTTAGTGAACAGAAAGCAAACCTTCGAATGAAATGTTTTTTCTGTGAACGTGTCATGTAAACCGATTTTTCGGAGTGACACCTTGAGGTGAGCGGAAATTACTTAATGGTCACGCTAATGACCTTATTATTTTTCATCTCGCACTCTGGGACAGCTTCACTGCATCTTCTTAATTTTCATGCTTTTTGTGAACCATACATACATACGAATTCCGGAAGTGCAACTGTTTCCCATTTCAGGAGATTAATCAAATTCGTTTATCCTACCTGACTTGAGAAACCGTGCATAATTTTAAATGAGAAATTCTCTCCAGGAAACAAAACAAGTTCGCGTCAGAAGATATTTGTTGATTCTGATTCGTAGGGGTTATTTTTTGTAGAACAAGGCTTTATTTACTTACGCCAGATCCAAGAGTTATCTTTTCAGTGATTCAGTCAGTAAGTCGGTAACAGTCGAGTCCAAAGTTGGACTTATCTTCGTCAACAACCTACTTGCGACATAGTCCATTAGGCGTGAGAGCGAGACAATCTAAGATGTCCCACCAAACATCTGCTGAGTGAGTCCTATAGAGTCTATGAGAACATCATAGAAATCTCACACTTAAGTAGTCGTTATCCATGCCACCGTAAGAGCGGACCTCATTTATCATGAAGCATCGGAAGACCTTTTTGTGCTAGATTCATCATACCACCACTCAGATACTTGGCACAAGGTGAGAATCTCTGATAAAGCGAACTTTCTATGGCGTTAAGCACACAGATTTTTCAGAGTTGGCTTT
The DNA here is from genome assembly GCA_964036265.1 of Daptonema setosum. Lineage (NCBI taxonomy): Eukaryota > Metazoa > Nematoda > Chromadorea > Monhysterida > Xyalidae > Daptonema > Daptonema setosum. Next base: position 21,264,613 of record OZ038447.1, on the reverse strand, counting down.
TGAAATTGGATCACTAAGGATTTACATTAATAGTATCTTTACTTTCATCGATAATGGGAAATTCAAGGTCCTCTTCATCATCCTCTTGAAATAAGTGAAGCAAAGTGAACTACGAAGTCACACACGAATTGTTTTCGGCAGATGGGCGAAATCACACGACGTTGATTCAGACACAATTTGCAATTTTCAAGATTGGCAACACTCTGACGGGCTTGATCGCGCCGAAAAAGATGTGAGGTTTGAGTGACCGTTCTTGAAACGGGTAACCGTTCAGAATGGACATCTTTCTATGAGACCGCGTCACGTCTCGAAATGAAACTGTTCTATGACGGACGACGGAACATTCGAGCAGCGGAGACTTGGAAGAAGTTGTCACCAGAACAGCGGAATAGTGGAAAAGTGATGGTGATCAAAATACAGATGATTGATGAGGGTGAGTCATTCTGAAATTAACTGAATCCCGTCATCAGAACAAAACGTGAGCAAAGCATTTAGACATAGCAAATATCACGCTTGTTCGGAGTTAATGCAACCAATCATAATATTAGGTTTTTGCAACTTGACGATACAAGTTATGGAACGAAATTATGATCTTCGGTCTATGAATGCAATCTTCTAAAACCTCATAACAACTAAATAGTTTGTATAATCATTTTCGACGAAAAGTTTATATATAATTAAGTATGAACGTATTCAGTTTTTTTCTTTCTCTGCAAAAATACCGAAACGTATAGGTCATAATGTACATTTTTTGGCATACCACAGGCGCCTGCATGTCTGTCAAACCAGATTCATTGTGAGCATGATTGATGCTAAACTACATATAGTCGTAATATGCATACTTGACGTAATGGTCATTCCACAAACCACTACGAGAATTTACTATTACTCAGCTGGATGAATGGAAAAACATTGTGAAAAGTCATGTAATTTTTCCAGTTATTAGTTAGGAGATATAACCTTTTTTTGGCAAAGCCCTCCTCCAGTTGTCAGATCATGTATAAAATTATGCTTTTATGAAAAGTGAACGATAAATGAACTTCACATAGCGGAACTCGGGTTTCAAATGACAAATTACAACTTCTTTGACACCACCAAGTTTCATTACTCAATTCGAACGGCGACTTGATTCGGAAACTCATTTGTCAATTCTAACAATTATACTAGGCAACTTGATTCATGATCAATAGTTTTTTAGAGAACTGCTGACACAAATGAAATGACATTTATCCAAGATCTAACACACATAATGACATTGACTTCGACATGTGACAAATTCTATTTTTGATCCACTAAGCATAGGTTGTCAAATTCTACGCTTGCATGCCCACTTATTAACAGGCTTTACAAAACTACACATGTAACTATGAAACACGGTAACATATGAAACATAAATGATACTTGTACCAAGTCTACTACACACGGCAGAAGTGTTTCCGAAAAGACTTCTACAAAGAACTTTTTCGTAGAACAAGAACAAACTTTCTAATTCACTTAAATCCTTCTGTCAATCTTTATAAGCTGTAAAACTGGCTGTTTCACGAAAAACCAAGCGGCAGTAATAAAAGGTTGCAATCGCAAGTGCCAATTACCAGCGTTTAAATATGTCTCTATACGAGGGTCAATTAATCAAACTGCCACTGGTTTCAAGGTACTTTGTCGTTGAAATTCGGGTTCACGTCAGCTGGGGGTCACTTGTTTTCCGTCCACTATAATTTAGCGGGCATTGACCAGCGGAATATACATATGGGCAATCACTGGAAAAGTCGACATAATGCCTTTGGACGAACAATTGGACAACGAACAGTTGGACAACGAACAATTGGACAACAAAAACGTGGAAAACGTTTTCCAGAGTTTGTGAATGAAGAATTCACTAAATGTGATGAAGGATTACCTGATCAGCAAATACAATTACAATAGTAAAGTAGCGTTAGTCCCAAATAACGAATCATACAGTATGTCAGCTGATCAAACAAACCGTCCATTTTAGTTGAAACTCTCTAACGTTCAGGTTGGTTTGACAGAAGAAAGTAATAGACAACCAGAATTCGCACAAGAGCTTGCAAAAATAAGATTAGTGATTTTTAAGTATGTCATCACTTGAAGAGACACCATAAAAATCACACACTTTACCGACAGCCCTGAACACTCGAGAGAATCCAGCCCAAGTATGTACAGCAAGTCATCATCCCCGTCCCCCCCTGCACAATGGACCTGATTCTGGATTACGATCATGATACTGAAACAACTCGAAAATTCCATGAGTCGGAAGTTTTTTATTATTATTTATAAATAAGGGTTCTTCCTGTCCAGAAGTGGAACAAATTTGGCTTGTAGCACTTTTTATATAACGTACCTACATACAGTATGTGTACGGCCCTGAGCGTTACTGCATGCATGAATACATAAATGTAGATATGTACATTCATACTGTACATGAGCTCCAGTCAGTAAGAATCGACAAGTCCAGGAAGAAAATCATTTTTCGTGAAACCACCTCCGATGCCAGTAAAAATGAGTTTCTATAGTAAATCGATATCACTGATCACGATTCACATGGTCCCATGCTTCAAAATTCACTCAAAATAAAGATTATTGCGAATCAATAGCCTAGAGCGCACTCAATTTTTTTCCAAACGCATGCATTCGCTACAAAGGCTTGTGACAAGAAATTCCTCAGAGCTCGGTACTCCATATTTCATACAGCTAACTGTTAGAGTCTTACGATACTCGTATGAAATTTTCAAGAAAAATGAACGGACCAAATTTTTTATGTACAGGTTTGACCGTTGCCGATTGAGCACTTTTTTCGCCTCTTCTTCGCGTTTTCCACACAGATTTTGTAGAAAAACATTTCGGTTCAGGTTTGAACGAAAATTCAGCGTGAGTTTTATCAGCAACGTTCGTATGAACAAGTCTATAACAGAACTCGGAGCCCAAACTCTGTTAGAAATATTTTTGAGATCGGTTTCAAACGCGCGCCTGTGCAAATTAACCTGTACATGGCAAGTTGAAGAGGCGGGCCAGTGGCGGGCGAGAAAATCGTAGGGAATTTTGACGAAAACATGAAATAACGGTAGAAGATCATTCAATTTTGCCCTAGATAATAATTTCGATTCTTGAATACACTAAAAGTTCGAGATATTCAGTCATTCACACTTCTTCCCTTCCGCTAATTCGATTATACGCCAGACCAAATGTTTCAATTTCTGAGCCGTCAACCAATCCTACTAGAGCGACTGAAAAGGAATAAAATAGCGGAACGCCTCCTTTTTCTGAGTTAAAACAACCAAACGGTTCTTCATTTCATACTTATTCATTTATTTTATACTTGTTTTCACTAGTTTTATGTTTTTGTCAAAATTCTCTATGTTTGAGTCATTTTCTCGCCCGCCACTCGCCCGCCACTAACCTTCCTCTTCAACTTGCCATGTACAGGTTAATTTGCACAGGCGCGCGTTTGAAACCGATCTCAAAAATATTTCTAACAGAGTTTGGGCTCCGAGTTCTGTTATAGACTTGTTCATACGAACGTTGCGGATAAAACTCACGCTGAATTTTCGTTCAAACCTGAACCGAAATGTTTTTCTACAAAATCTGTGTGGAAAACGCAAAGAAGAGGCGAAAAAAGTGCTCAATCGGCAACGGTCAAACCTGTAAATAAAAAATTTGGTCCGTTCATTTTCCTTGAAAATTTCATACGAGTATCGTAAGACTCTAACAATTAGCTGTATGAAATATGGAGTACCGAGCTCTGAGGAATTTCTTGTCACAAGCCTTTGTAGCGAATGCATGCGTTTGGAAAAAAATTGAGTGCGCTCTAGGCTATTGATTCGCAATAATCTTTATTTTGAGTGAGTTTTGAAGCATGGGACCATGTGAATCGTGATCAGTGACATCGATTTACTATAGAAACTCATTTTTACTGGCATCGGAGGTGGTTTCACGAAAAATGATTTTCTTCCTGGACTTGTCGATTCTTACTGACTGGAGCTCACATACATATACATACAGTACATAAGCTCTTCATTTCAATTCTGCAACTCGGTGATCGAGCAAAACGTGCGTGTCGACACGCGACTTGCCGTAATCTCCATACATTTGTTAAACCGTGGTAATCGACACAGTTGCAAAACCAAATAACATGAAAATGAGATTGAAATAATCTGTGTGTTCAGCACTTACGTATGAAGGGTATAGAATGGTTTATACCGAGATGGGGGATGAATTTACCATAAAATGAACCCATACGCGGTGTTGGTCACAAAAACTTGCACTGGCGGACGAGCCAATCCTCCAAAGGGATTGAAATTTCCACAAACAGCATCAGTATTGAGTTCATGTTTACTATGCATTAAGGAACAAACTTAACTTTTTGGAACTGCAAAAGAGGGGGAATTTCCCTTTCTTGTTATTTCTCTTCCGCTAGTGAGAACTTGGTCAGGTAAGCTTTAGTGATCCAACAGGCGACATGCGTGTGCACACGCAATCTGACTGAATGAATGAATCTATACCGCCGAGTAGAACCACAATGTATGATTGTAATATCGTTTGGTAAGGGAGGATTGAAGGTGGATATAATTCGTTATCTTACAGATTACAATGGAATCAGTCACCTGATTAAACTTTAACATTGGAAATCTTAGGTGTACTACAAATATGTAAAGGTACAGAGTTTATGTTTTCTTCACATGTGTAAACATTCTTTTAATAGGTATGTTAGCATTGTACTACGTCACTGTGGTGACGAAACAAAGATTATCAACTCAATGTATTGATAACGATTTTGGGTTTCGATTTACGGTGTGTAGTCATAGTATTTTGATATCGCGATATGTATCGATATGGATGATTTTTACCACACACGTGTATTAAATAAGTTTTCATGAGTATTTTCGAAAACTTTGTGAGATTCGAAGAAACATTTAGCTGTCAAAAAGGTGTACAAAAATATTTATGTGTTATGCAAAGAAATTATTGCATATGAAACATATACTACTCCATTTAATTAAATGTAAGCCTGATTGCAGACACGCGTTCGTGATCGTGTGAACTTTGCCAGATGATTACTGTGAGTACAATCTGAACATATCGAGGTTGAAGAATTCTGATGAAGAGTATTGTTGCAGAATATGCGTTAAGAATTCATGATTATAAAACAAGTTCTTAATCTGATTTCGCTGATCGCATCTTGAAGGTTAGATATTTCAATGTGCGTTTTTTATCCCTCTACATAATTGTTTACAATCTACGGTATCTACGAAACGGGAACGTCGGGTCGTTCGTAGACGTTATGAGAGTCGTGCCGTGAGATTTCGTCAGCTGCGCGTACCAACTTTTATGTTTACTCAAATGCCGGACTGGCCAATCTCAGATCAACGAAATTCACGTATATTTAGGATACAAGGAAAGACTATGGGCTTGCAAAAAAAACTACAAGTTGACGGAACTTTTCATTCTCAGTTACGATTCAAAGGTTATAAAAGTGTTTAATCCGAGTGGGCTTACGGATTTGCATAGACATCAACTAAACAACGTAACGGCTAAACGTTTTCAGCGGACATGCAACATGATTGAAAGTGAACCAGGTCACGAAAGTTGCCATATTTTGCCAGCGAACCAATTTCAAATTTTCGTTATTTAGACTCATTCGGCAGTGAGTAGCATCATACTAATGTATTTCTTATAGATACGGGAATTTTATCACACGGAAACATCCAGAAAGTGCTTTTCCCAATTTCTTTTCCAGATCGGTAACTCAGTGGCAATCTTTGCCAAGACTGATCTATCTTCGTCAGTGAGTTCTGAGCGTTATGCCATGGTTAATTTTGCGCTGAATACTAAATAAGGCATGAAATGTTGGCAAGCGGGAAGCATGAGGTTTTAGTGGAAAGAAAAGAAAATTACAGTCATTGTATAGTTTTCTCTTCGGGTTGTGGCGAAGTAAGAGAATATGGAGAATTTACCCAAAAAATATACAGAATTTTTACTTCATTGAAAACTGTAAGTTTCGTTAAGCCGTTCCTGATGAGAGGGCGGTTCTTGCATAGAAAAAACTGTTAGTTGTGTGTAATTGCAATTGTAGGCTGTGTGTCTGTGACGGGGTTATTGGAAGGGGTGGTACAATACTCCATACTCATGCATAATGTTGCATAATTTGGGGGAAATTAATAATAAATGAAAATTTGTATTTCAAATGTGTGACTATTCGAGATTTGACTGTCAGACAAGCGGGCACTACAATCAATCAATCACTCAACATGACCATTTTACACATCGTTTTCACCAGTACACGTCGTGTAATAAAATTTTGTGAAAGTTTCTACCAATGGTGGATGATAAAGTTTTGAAACGAAAAAAAGCTTGAAAACAGTTTGCAATTTTAAAATTTAATACTAATAACACATAAGTCATGGAAAAAAGTTTGTTTTCCGTGAACGCGATTTTTTGGTCCACTGTGTAAAATTTACAAGTTTATTCGTTCACGAGACAGACACAGACGTTCGCTCTTGTTGGCGGCAAAAAACGCAACGACATGCACTGTACTGGTTTGACGTTGCTAGTGTTGTGATAACTAAATTACGTGTTTTACACACCGACTATAACGTATAACAAAAAAAAACCAGTGAAAATAATTGATTATCTGTGTAAAATGCCCTGCATTGTATCAAAACTTTTGGTGGGATTATCCCTTGTTTCTTTGGTTCTTGCGGATTACGATGAGAATCGACTCATAACGGATCTGATGCGACCATATAAAAAGCTGGAACGACCCGTGGCCGACCACCGTGAGCCGAGTGTGGTGTATGCTCGTCATTCACTCACTCACTCACTCACTCACTCACTCACTCACTCACTCACTCACTCACTCACTCACTCACTCACTCACTCACTCACTCACTCACTCACTCACACTCACTCACTCACTCACTCACTCACTCACTCACTCACTCACTCACCACTCACTCACTCACTCACTCCTCATCACTCACTCACTCACTCACTCACTCACTCACTCACTCACTCACTCACTCACTCACTCACTCACTCACTCACTCACTCACTCACTCACTCACTCACTCACTCACTCACTCACTCACTCACTCACTCACTCACTCTCTCACTCACTCACTCACTCACTCACTCACTCACTCACTCACTCACTCACTCACTCACTCACTCACTCACTCACTCACTCACTCACTCACTCACTCACTCACTCACTCACTCACTCACTCACTCACTCACTCACTCACATCACTCACTCACTCACTCACTCACTCACTCACTCACTCACTCACTCACTCACTCACTCACTCACTCACTCACTCACTCACTCACTCACTCACTCACTCACTCACTCACTCACTCACTCACTCACTCACTCACTCACTCACTCACTCACTCACTCACTCACTCACTCACTCACTCACTCACTCACTCACTCACTCACTCACTCACTCACTCACTCACTCACTCACTCACTCACTCACTCACTCACTCACTCACTCACTCACTCACTCACTCACTCACTCACTCACTCACTCACTCACTCACTCACTCACTCACTCACTCACTCACTCACTCACTCACACACTCACTCACTCACTCACTCACTCACTCACTCACTCACTCACTAACTCACTTGCAGATGTCCCTATCGCTACAGCAGATGTTAGACGTTGATGAATCAAATCAAAT
>OZ038447.1:21241137-21256709 GCA_964036265.1 Daptonema setosum | reverse complement strand
AAAAAGCGGAATCCCCCCTTCTTTGGCGTAAAAAAAGTAGACTTTGTTCTCCAAGAAGTAGGTATAATGTCCTAATATCTGCCACTTCCCCCCGCTTTGGAGAAATTCCCCTCCCTTTTACTAGCGGACGAGAAGGGGCGGGAAAAGTGGAATTCTCCCCTCTTTGGCAATTCCAAATAGTACAATTTGTTTCTTAAGGTGTAGGTAAAATAGCCTATTTTCTGCCAATTCCCCTCTCTTTGGAGAAATTCCCCACCCTTTGGAGGTTGGCTCGTCCGCCAGTGATCCCTTTGGAAGTTTGGTTCGTCCGCCATTGCTCTTTGATGATAGGTTTGCAATATTGTGTGAGTGTGGTGACTTCGAGCCTGCTTTATAGACTGACCCCCCATATTATTTTGCGTGGTATTTTCAAAAATGACACTGACTTTTTTATAAACGGAAAGAAGAATATTTCTGAAATTGTTGGGTTTGGTTTGATTTTGTAAAACTTTTTTGGTTGGGTCGGCTTAATGACAATATTAAACAAACAATACTGATGATTCGACCAATTATCTTCCGCCATTAATCGGTCAGTAGGTTGAATGGTCACTGTTCAAGGTTGGGGTGAGCTCACTGGCGGTCGAGTGAAACCTCCAAAGGGAGGGGAATCATTCCAAAGAGGGGGGAATACCTTACAGAACAAACTCAGTTTTTTTGAAACCGCCAAAGAGGGGGAATTCCATTTTTCCCACCCCTTGTGGGTGAGCAACATATTAATATGTACATCTACGTGCACTGCCATTATATTTTAGACTGTCAATACGTTTGCGGTGTTGTTTCTGCTACATTCACACATAGGGTGTGAGAGTCAGTCAAACAAATCAGCCAGTCAACCCAGCGATGGGTAAAATGTGAAGGCTTCACTGAATCTTCATTTGAAGCCTTCACAAAGGGATGAAGCCTTCATTCTGAGTCAATCTTCACCGAATCTTCATTGAAGCCTTCATTTTGAATGAATCTTCATGAAGCCTTCTTAAATGAATCTTCACTTGCTTGATACATGATTTGCTCGGGCTGAATGATTTGCTTTGCTGATCGTCGCCGCTGATCACTGTACACATCGTTTCCAACAATTGAAAATGCAGTTGGTTTTATGGATGGAAAAGTTTTACAAACGTGATTATGTCCAGTAGCACCTTACTTGCGTATCTCTCAGCCGAAATGGCGTTTTCATTGCAATGCGACTATATTCATATACATTTACTTACATTACATACATGTGTTTGTTCACGCGTTATACATATTTAACGTATCTTTTCAGCACAGTGGAGGACGAGCTAATTCTCCAAAGGGAGGGAAATTTTCTCACTAACTCATTCACTCACTCACTCACTCACTCACTCACTCACTCACTCACTCACTCACTCACTCACTAACACACTCACTCACTCACTCACTCACTAACTCACTCAACTCACTCAACTCACTCACTCACTCACTCACTCACTCACTCATTCACTCACTCACTCACTCACTCACTCACTCACTCACTCACTCACTCACTCACTCACTCACTCACTCACTAACTTACTCACTCACTCACTCACTCACTCACTCACTCACTCACTCACTCACTCACTAACTCACTCACTCACTCACTCACTCACTCACTCACTCACTCACTCACTCACTCACTCACTCACTCACTCACTCACTCACTTCACTCACTCACTCACTCACTCACTCACTCACTCACTCACTCACTAATTCTTATCATCGACTGACTGTTCGTTGACTTTGCTGTGATCCAAAATTAAAATTTTTATTGCATTTTGGATTTTCATAAATTTTTTAATCTGAGTGAGTGAGTGAGTGAGTGAGTGAGTGAGTGAGTGAGTGAGTGAGTGAATGACGAGTGAGTGAGTGAGTGAGTGAGTGCGTGAGTGAGTGAGTGAGTGAGTGAGTGAGTGAGTGAGTGAGTGAGTGAGTGAGTGAGTGAGTGAATGTATATGAAATGGTATGTGTGAGGTAGCGTTCGACGCGCATTTGAACGCTTAATCCGTTAAACGTAGTGAAAATGAAAAAATGTAAAATTTTTAAAATCACGAACTGGAAAAGTTTTACAGAAAAATTTTGCCGATTTTTTTTGCGCCGACCAGCCATTATTTGAATTTGCGCTATTTTATTTATTATTTATTAATTATTATTTCTGATTTCAGCAAACTGTATTCTCATGATGACTTCGACGAGCAATAACGACCAATGCTGTGTAGTGACTGAGCCGTAGGAGCAGCCAACCGAAACGGACTGAACGCAGGCGCAGCAAACGGAAACGACGACTGCAGGTTAAATGTTATTCAAATTTAAGGTAGTTAACGTTTTCACATGTGGTGCATTGTATTAGCCTTTCATGTGCTCTATCCTTATCCGATGTGTGTACAAAAATCACTATTTTATTCTTGCCTAAAACTTGTTTTCTAAGAGCCGTTGCTCATGGGACATTACTTGTATGGTTGATCGGCCATAAATGGAGGTGGCCCTTGTATCTAAACTGATGCCACATGTCCAATGTAGTTTAATTATGTTAGCCTATCATATTCTGTAACCCAAACCGGTGTGTGTCCCAAAATCAGAATATTCTTCATGCTTAAAACTTGTATTTTAATAGCCGTTGCTCATGGTACATAATTTGGGTGATAAGTCATAAATGGAGGTGGCCCTGGTATCTAAACTGGTGCCACATGTCCAATGCAGGTTAATTATGTTAGCCTATCATATTCTGTAACCCAAACCGGTGTGTGTCCCAAAATCAGAATATTCTTCATGCTTAAAACTTGTATTTTAATAGCCGTTGCTCATGGTACATAATTTGGGTGATAAGTCATAAATGGAGGTGGCCCTGGTATCTAAACTGGTGCCACATGTCCAATGTAGGTTAATTATGTTAGCCTATCATATTCTGTAACCCAAACCGGTGTGTGTCCCAAAATCAGAATATTCTTCATGCTTAAAACTTGTATTTTAATAGCCGTTGCTCATGGTACATAAATTGGGTGATAAGTCATAAATGGAGGTGGCCCTGGTATCTAAACTGGTACCACATGTCCAATTTAGGTTAATTATGTTAGCCTATCATATTCTGTAACCCAAACCGGTGTGTGTCCCAAAATCAGAATATTCTTCATGCTTAAAAGTTGTATTTTAATAGCCGTTGCTCATGGTACATAATTTGGGTGATAAGTCATAAATGGAGGTGGCCCTGGTATCTAAACTGGTGCCACATGTCCAATGTAGGTTAATTATGTTAGCCTATCATATTCTGTAACCCAAACCGGTGTGTGTCCCAAAATCAGAATATTCTTCATGCTTAAAACTTGTATTTTAATAGCCGTTGCTTATGGTACATGAGTTGGGTGATAAGTCATAAATGGAGGTGGCCCTGGTATCTAAACTGATGCCACATGTCCAATGTAGTTTAATTATGTTAGCCTATCATATTCTGTAACCCAAACCGGTGTGTGTCCCAAAATCAGAATATTCTTCATGCTTAAAACTTGTATTTTAATAGCCGTTGCTCATGGTACATAATTTGGGTGATAAGTCATAAATGGAGGTGGCCCTGGTATCTAAACTGGTGCCACATGTCCAATGCAGGTTAATTATGTTAGCCTATCATATTCTGTAACCCAAACCGGTGTGTGTCCCAAAATCAGAATATTCTTCATGCTTAAAACTTGTATTTTAATAGCCGTTGCTCATGGTACATAATTTGGGTGATAAGTCATAAATGGAGGTGGCCCTGGTATCTAAACTGGTGCCACATGTCCAATGTAGGTTAATTATGTTAGCCTATCATATTCTGTAACCCAAACCGGTGTGTGTCCCAAAATCAGAATATTCTTCATGCTTAAAACTTGTATTTTAATAGCCGTTGCTCATGGTACATAAATTGGGTGATAAGTCATAAATGGAGGTGGCCCTGGTATCTAAACTGGTACCACATGTCCAATTTAGGTTAATTATGTTAGCCTATCATATTCTGTAACCCAAACCGGTGTGTGTCCCAAAATCAGAATATTCTTCATGCTTAAAAGTTGTATTTTAATAGCCGTTGCTCATGGTACATAATTTGGGTGATAAGTCATAAATGGAGGTGGCCCTGGTATCTAAACTGGTGCCACATGTCCAATGTAGGTTAATTATGTTAGCCTATCTTATTCTGTAACCCAAACCGGTGTTTGTCCCAAAATCAGAATATTCTTCATGCTTAAAACTTGTATTTTAATAGCCGTTGCTTATGGTACATGAGTTGGGTGATAAGTCATAAATGGAGGTGGCCCTGGTATCTAAACTGGTGCCACATGTCCAATTTAGGTTAATTATGTTAGCCTATCATATTCTGTAACCCAAACCGGTGTGTGTCCCAAAATCAGAATATTCTTCATGCTTAAAACTTGTATTTTAATAGCCGTTGCTCATGGTACATAATTTGGGTGATAAGTCATAAATGGAGGTGGCCCTGGTATCTAAACTGGTGCCACATGTCCAATGTAGGTTAATTATGTTAGCCTATCATATTCTGTAACCCAAACCGGTGTGTGTCCCAAAATAAGAATATTCTTCATGCTTAAAACTTGTATTTTAATAGCCGTTGCTCATGGTACATAATTTGGGTGATAAGTCATAAATGGAGGTGGCCCTGGTATCTAAACTGGTACCACATGTCCAATTTAGGTTAATTATGTTAGCCTATCATATTCTGTAACCCAAACCGGTGTGTGTCCCAAAATCAGAATATTCTTCATGCTTAAAACTTGTATTTTAATAGCCGTTGCTCATGGTACATAATTTGGGTGATAAGTCATAAATGGAGGTGGCCCTGGTATCTAAACTGGTGCCACATGTCCAATGTAGGTTAATTATGTTAGCCTATCATATTCTGTAACCCAAACCGGTGTGTGTCCCAAAATCAGAATATTCTTCATGCTTAAAACTTGTATTTTAATAGCCGTTGCTCATGGTACATAAATTGGGTGATAAGTCATAAATGGAGGTGGCCCTGGTATCTAAACTGGTACCACATGTCCAATTTAGGTTAATTATGTTAGCCTATCATATTCTGTAACCCAAACCGGTGTGTGTCCCAAAATCAGAATATTCTTCATGCTTAAAAGTTGTATTTTAATAGCCGTTGCTCATGGTACATAATTTGGGTGATAAGTCATAAATGGAGGTGGCCCTGGTATCTAAACTGGTGCCACATGTCCAATGTAGGTTAATTATGTTAGCCTATCATATTCTGTAACCCAAACCGGTGTGTGTCCCAAAATCAGAATATTCTTCATGCTTAAAACTTGTATTTTAATAGCCGTTGCTTATGGTACATGAGTTGGGTGATAAGTCATAAATGGAGGTGGCCCTGGTATCTAAACTGGTGCCACATGTCCAATTTAGGTTAATTATGTTAGCCTATCATATTCTGTAACCCAAACCGGTGTGTGTCCCAAAATCAGAATATTATTCTTGCCTAAAACTTGTATTCTAAGAGCTATGTGTATAGGTGAACGGGCATAAATGGGTATTTGAAAAATTCCTACCAAAAAATTCTACTAGAACGTTATCCAGCCTATAACAGTTAACAAACGTTTATAAGTTTATAAAAACGTAATCTTTACTACAGGAGCTCCCGTCATTATCGCGATTGGCTGCCGACCTGCTAGCAGTACCGTCAAGTTCAGCGGCCACCGAACGACTCTTCAGTGTGTGCCGAGTCGTTCTGGGTCAACAGAAACACCGACTCAATGCTACCAATCTGGAGCAAGAAGTCCTTTACCACGGAAACCCTGATCTCATTGAGTCGTACGGTGCAACGATGCTCGATCTGGAAGACTGGTATTTCCGTTCATGTGTTTAAAGTTGAATATCAACTGAGCCAAAAAAGTCAAAAATTTCAAGTTCCTGTTGAGATTCGAGCCTACGACTTTCTGTTTTGTACATATACGTGCTACCAACTGCACCACAGGTACTCCTGTCTAGCTGTGATGTTGCTGGTTTACCTCTTGCAGTCAGATATTTTCGTGTGTGACTTATCATGTAACTACAACACGTCTTTTATTTAGTTTATTTGACTAGTTTATTTTTTATTTTTACTTACTCTGATATATAACTTCCATAAACCCGGTATGTACTGCTTGATTTTGCTCTATTGATTTTACCCCGGTGAATTTTTTCTCGTTGTCTGATCTTTCAATGAAGTTTATCAAATCCGTGATTTTGTTTCAATGTCGAGAATGTATAATACATAACATGGGTCTGCTGTAGTCAGTCCCATATATGTTTGTTAATTTGCATGGATCTGTCCTGCATGGATATTCTGGAAAAGCTGCTGGAATTTGGATGTATTACGGAAATGTGTGAAGCCTTCATTCTAAGTCAATCTTCACCGAATCTTCAATGAAGCCTTCATTTTGAATGAATCTTCAAGAAGCCTTCAAAGATGAATCTTCAGCCTTTGAAGATTCAGTGAAGCCTTCACATTTTACCCATCGCTGAGTCAACCAATCAATCATTCAGTCAGTCATACATTCATTAGGTAGGTCAGTCTGTCAGTAAGTTAGTCAAACAAATCAGCCAGTCAACCAATCAATCATTCAGTCAGTCAGACATTAATTAGGTCAGTCTGTCAGTAAGTTAGTCAAACAAACCAGTCAGTCAATCAATCAATCAGTTAGTCAGTCAGTCATTCTTACAGTTACAAACCTACGACGTCGATCCCAAGCGAATCCCCCAAAAACGATAGCCATATAGACTGGCTGACTGACTGACAGTCTTATTGACAGACTGATAGACTGATTGACTGACAGACCGACTTATTGACAGACTGACTTATTGACAGACTGACTTATTGACAGACTGACTGACTATTCGTAGCGTCATTAGCCCTCATGATTAAACATAATTAGCTATGAAAAAAATTAGTTGCATAATTTTTTATAATATGGGGGTTAGTCTATAAAACAGGCTCGATGTCACCACACAATATTGCAAACCTATCATGCCCCCTTCCATGTCATTAGAGCCTTGTGTCTCACTGATGTACAGGATTTTCGAAAGTGGTACTCATTTTTTTATCAACATCATATAAATTAATGAACTTTTCAAACTTTAAATTTTCACAGGATCGGCATGAAAATTTAAGGGATAAAAGCCATGCCAACAAAAACCAGCGGTTGACTGTGACAACACTTTTGCCCCCTTCTTAAGAGGCATTGCTCGTCCGCCAGTCTATTTCCGTAACCCGGCTCGCTTGTGGCGGAAGAAAATAAGTTAAAGCAATATTCCGTCCTAAACCTTTCAGAATATGGAATGAAGACAGTGATAAAGTAATGAGAGACATCAATCAGATTTTTTATTCCTGAATAATTTTCTGGTTATGGGTAATCCATCCTTTCGCCACTGACTATACTGAAAGAATGGCAGTTCGTTGTGGAATGGACGCGTGCTTTTTGAGGGCTAGTTTATCCGTAGAATTTCGAAAGGAAATAAGTAGATTGTGAACAACGGACATGAGCAGATTCAATCTAAATATATAATTTTCAATGTGATTCGACGTTTTAACTCGCTTGCTATGCAGAAAAATAAACAGTACTTTCAAAGTAAAACAAACCTTCCCTTAAGGGAAACATACGGAAAACTACAAAATAAGTGTTTTTTTTCATAACATTATGGATTGAAATGGGAACTGTTCACAAAATTACTATACATTATAAAAAAATATGCCTGTGTTGATGTCGTTACGCATCAAAAAATTCTGAAATACATGACGCACTGCATAGCTCCGCCCTCTTCCCCTACCCCCGTGTGACCATTTTGGTTACGTGGCCATTTGACCCCAATACACTGATGACCCACGTATGACCTCATGATATTTCGCATGCATTTTTACTGCTATAAATCATGGCTTATGATGTTTTGATGGTAAATAGGAAAGATAATACGCCGTAAATACAATGGGCGTACTTTTAGACTCGAATTTCAAACATTGGTCACATGTTTGTGACCGTTCAAACACTACCTCTGAAAACTCGTTTTTTCGTCTTCTAATCGACTAAAACATGGCGCCAATCGACTCAGAATGTTCGAAAATGGTATATATGATGTTTCACACATGATATGACCCCGAAAACAAGGACACACGCATTGGGCCGTCCTCGGGCCGGCCCCCTGCTGGGCCGTCCTTGAGACGGCCGTTCGGGCTCAAATTGAGTATAGGGGGGTTACTGAGCATGCTGAATCGATTTATCGTTGTTAAAACACCCTATGTGCAATGTTCAAACGAGTTCACCCCCAACTGACATCACATTCCGGCCGTAGGGACACGTCCGTGGGCCCGATTCGATTTCTGACCCCATATTTGAAGTCCCAGCCTCACAATACCCCTATACCAACCTTTATATCACATATAACATGCACACAGCTCTCACAAAGACTGCTGGCGCTTATCGACTCATATACCGTTTGGCGTACGGCATGTTTGACTCAGTATCATGACATCTGTGGTATAATCGAGGAAGGTACTGATGATACAGTACATATGTATCATATACATAAGTTACCTTATACATACATATATTTACAGTACATACTTTACATAATGTACAGACATACAATACTTGGAATTATTACAGTATGTGAGATACGTAGTACCAATGTGTTGGTGTGGTGCGTAGGTGTGAGACATCAGTACAAATATTGTGATTTCTGTGAATCGCATACATTTGTTTGTTCAGCATGCTTATCATATCCACAACCACAATAGTGACAATAGAGACCACATAAAAGTGCGTGGAAAGTGGATAAAGCCACTTTATAGAGAAGAAAAACTGGAGAAATCTGAAAATGTGGAACGGCTCTGTTGGAAACATGAAACAATGAGACTGGAAATTATATGGTATATCATATGTTGTTCTATTAATCTCTTCTTTTATGGTCGAATTTCCCACTCATTTACCTTATTGGTTAAATGAGTCAATTTTCTCTCACATTTTCTGTATGTACATATGCACAAGCCGCAGTCAAGAAGAACTTTCGAAATTTTACAAACAGGATTAACAAAACAATACTAAGGAAACATCAAGAAACAAAAAAATATAAACCTGGAATAATGTAATGAACGACGTATGTTTGAAGCTAATAATGATTCCGTTGTGGTTCTGTAAATAACCGTCCAATCTAACAATAATGTCCCGTTTTATACCCACCCACTGACCCATTGGCGGACGAGCAAAGTTCCCAAAGGGAGGGGAATATGGCCAAAGAGGTGGGAATTGCCGGTTTTCAGACCACATTACCTACACCTTAGGGAACAGATTCTACTTTTTCGAAACGCCAAAGAGGGGGAATTCCACTTTTCCCACCCCATCTCGTCCGCTAGTGCTTTGACCAAAAGTGAATGCATCTAACGATACAAAGCAGGAACTTTTCAGCTTTCAATTATGGTAACATCTGCCACATAACGGGATACATTTGGTAGGATTCCAGAGACTTCAACAAATTATTTCCAGATTTGACTGACAGACTAGTTGAATTACTAAATGACTTACTGAATGATGTAAATTATTGCTCGGTTTGTTCACTTCTAGTTTAGAGAAAAATGGAAGCAACAATGAGTTATAATACATGCTTTGCATAGATTAAAAAGTGGAGTAGAAAACATTTCAACAGAATATTGCACGCGTAGAATGAGAAAGAAAAGTTTTAAAGGCAGATTTCTGAGAAAACCAAAAATGTCAAACACTAATAGATGAAATTTCGGTGAAATTTCAACGACTATGTAGCGCTTAATACAAGAAATACAACCAAACCAATAAAAAATAAATTTTCGGAAATCGCAAAAAAATGTTTTTATGCCAAAAATGTTCACCAAAATTCAAGCAAGTATTCGCCGAAAATTTCTGCAACAACCTCAACTGAGTTAAGTAACTTGACTTGACTGACTCGCAACTGCAACACGTGCGCGCGAAACGCAACAATGACCACTATACTTTTTTTATCCGCTTTTATCTCGCGTTGACTTTTATAGTGCGTTGGTTTTGTCTGAAGGGCATGTCACATTTGATTCTCAACAACAACAATAACAACAACAACAACGATAACAACAACAACAACAACAACAACAACAACAACAACAACGACAATGACAAAGTATCGCCGAGGCATTACATTCAAACCAGATACCAGCCTGTCTAGTCGGGGCTGGTATGGCATATATAATATGACTACAATGTCTGACATTATATGTAGCATAAAATATTTGTCTGAATAGCATAGGATCTATGTGGTTTTGCAAATCGATTCATAAAACATTTTACTTTCAACTTTTCCTAGTTGATGAAGTTTTCCACAAAATGAAGAACTCTGAGCAATGCAAAGTGCCGAAAATGGCGAAATTTAACTGCTCTATCCTAGGATAATATAATGTGAGTGCAATTTATGTAGATGACTGGGTGAAATTTAATATCAGTTATTAAACATTGTAGGCGGCTGGTATTCAGAGATCGGGGCTGTTTGTTATATTTTTGAAATGGCAATAAATTAAAATGCCCGTGGTTATCGATATAAATCGGCAAATAAATCCTGGCTTTTCAGAGGTCAAAACTGATGATTCGAGTTTTTTACCCATGGAACATTTCAACAAGACGTACTGTTTATGCAAGAAGCAAATAAATGTGTATTCTTACTGTCGGTTCCCAGCAAATTAATGGACAATTTATGCATTGGTCAGTGGAAAGCGTTTTGCATAATTCCAAGCATTCAAACACATATAGTGAGAATGGAAGGCGAAATGGAAAGGACATTTATATAGAAAATAGCGAATCTATTCAATCTATTCATCAGATTTCATTCAATTGAACCACCACCAATACTACAGAACATTCTCTGACTTCCTGAAACTTCCGACGTGCATTCAAACGTCGATATTGGTATGAAAAACTAGGAGTTCACCACTTTTTGGCAGATTAAGTGGGAGTTTTGACTATGTATATTAATGTTCTGATAACCCAATTAGACATATTCAATATTATACTGTGGTACACAGTGAAGTTGCTCCAACGAAAAAGTTCAAAACAACAGTTGAAGAGAGTTTTTGTTTCTGAATAAGAAATATTAATCATTTTTTTGACTTACAATAAAAAAGAAACTTAATATATTCATCTGTTCTTGTTCGCTTCTGGCTAGATTCTTTACATTGGAATACAATTGAACCCAATATATTTGTAGAGTCTGTATAAAGCCGCCTACATACCCTATGTACCAGCGGCGGATGCGGAGGGAAAGGGAAAAGAAGTTGTTACGAAAAAAATCATGGGACTGATTGTTTATGAAGAACTTTGAGATACTCAACTGAAAAGACTATGCTGCTCGTGTTTCATTATGCAAGACGTTGTAACACTTTCGATCGTTGTTGAAGGAGAAAAGTCTTACTGGGGAAATTGGCTGCGCTCACCTCTTCGAGGCAAAAGATATGTAATTAATTCAGAAACATGCATAAAAATATTAGAATGACGGGTTATTATACTGAAGATCAAGATACATAAGAATTAAAAAATTCCTTTATTTTGAGAATTTTCAGAATTTGAAATCTCGTATGCAACTGACACTGAAGGAAAAATCTTACTCATGTAGTTTTCTTTGTTTGTAAACTCGATTCGGATTCTTTGCATAATCAATCATGAGCAGTATAGTTTCCTTTTTTCTTAAAAAATCAAATTATAAAGGAGGATTCCGTTATTTCTTTCGTTTCTCTTCCACATTTCCCACATAAATGCAACAGCCGGTTGTGGAACATAATCTATATATTGGGTGGGAATGGATAACCGAATTATACGATCATATGTTGCGTCGACTTCTGTTCCGCTTCATTTGTTATTGTAAAATTTAACCATTGGATCATCAATATTGTGATAGAATAAGCTTCTAACTTGAAAAATATTCTGTGGTTAACAGTTTGTTTGCACTGTCTCAATAGCCAAAATCAAGAACAGATTATGAGAAAAGTTCCGAAGCGTTTCATTTCGTCATTTCTCTCTTTTTTCATGTTTTGAAACATTTCGGAAGGTTACTTATGTACAGTGTCGAAAGAAGTTGCAACTCGACTATGAAGGCAAGCAGACCGTGGAACGTGAATAGAATGAAGTAGAGTATACCACCCCAGCACCATCTAATGGATATTGCGAGCGTCATGAATAAATAACGTTATGTTGTACGCTAGTCACAAGCCGCGTCATCTGAAGTAGGTTTCTTGGCATATTAGAGTTGTGAATGACGCAACCCTGTAACACGGTAAATAGCTTAGTGGCTAAAGTTAGCCACTGTGAAACACAACCACATGAGTTCGATCCCTAACAATAATAAAGGTTGGAAAGTGTAAAGTTATCTGGAAGCCGAAATTGAGTAGAGGGGGGGGCTAATTATTTACGATTAACCCCTTTTCTGGAACAAATTTCCTGCAAAAGTGAAACTGTTAACGGAGTATTTACAGTAATTCAGTTTATTTCGGTTCACTGAATGACTCTATTAGTGTTCTATTTACTTTGTTAAGCAAATCGTAGTAGTAGCGGTAGCTACTACTATATATGATTGGGCCCTTAAATTGAATTTCACCCCTAAATAATCATCCTATAAACTTTTCATTGGCACCATTGAATTCTCCATAGTTTAAAACCTGGGGGTAGCCAAAGTTTCTAATTGTTTCAATCAACGGCACACGCGCAAGGACCGGCGCAAGTGCACGCCTGCCCTTAACGCAAGCAACTTTGTTTTTTTCGCCAAGTGCGAAAAACCCATAACTGTTTTCAAAACGTCCCGGTTAGGAAATGTACTACCCACTGTTGTATACACACACGCTTGGTCCAAAGAATGTGCTGAAAATTGATAGGCTCTCATAAAGTAGCGAGCTGATTTTTTTGCGAAAATAACGGATCAAGGCGCAAGAGAGATACTGAATCTTGATGTGCCATCATGGCACATATGTGATGGCACATTTTGTGGCTCAAATTTTGGTACCATTCCATTTAAATCTGGTTAGGCTGAATGGAAGATTTTTTTTGTAAAGCTGACGTTCTGGTTACTGAAAGTTTTTCATGGAGCTAACGTTCGAAGGCGCAAACAATATAATGGATACTTAAGTGGCACATTGAGGCTTTAATTAAGGTTCTTTAATTGCAGGGTGACCGAAAATTCTTTATACAGGGGGACTCAAAATTCCAATACAGGGTGATAGGAAATTATATTTTTCGGTTACAACAGCATTTGTAGTTGATGACCCAAAAACCATTACAGGGTTACCGTAAAAACTTCTTTTCAAAATTTCATTACAGGGTGATCGAAAATTCATCATACAGGGTGAATCGAAATTTCAAAAACGAGTGATAAGGATTTTTTCCACTTACAATTGTTGACCCAAAAGTCATTACAGGGTGGTTGAAACGGTCTTTGGCGAAAATTTCATTACAGGGTGACTCGAAATTCCAATACAGGGTGAATTGAAAATTTATTTTGATATGAAATTTCATTTTAAGGTTACTACAGCATTTGAAGTTGATGTCCCAAAAATCATTACAGGGTAACCGAAAAATCTATAATCAAAATTTTATTACAGGGTGACCGAAAATTAATTATGCATGGTGAATCGAAATTTCAAAACGAGTGATATGGATTTTTTTACCTACAATTGTTGACCCAAAAGTCATTAGAGGGTGGTTGAAATTGTCTTTGGCAAAAATTTCATTACAGGGTGACTCAAAATTCCAATACAACGTGATATGAAATTTCATTTTACGGTTACTACAGCATTTGTAGTTGATGTCCCAAAAATCATTACAGGTTTACCGAGAAATATGTATTCAAAATTTCATTACAGGGTGACCGAAAATTCGTTATACAGGGTGAATCGAAATTTCAAAACGAGTGATATGGATTTTTTACATACAATTGTTGACCCAAAAGTCATTACAGGGTGGTTGAAACTGTTTTGGCGAAAATTTCATTACAGGGTGACTCGAAATTCCAATACAGGGTGAATTGAAATTATCATTTTACAATACAGTATTTAAAGTTGATGTTCCGAAAATCATTACAGGGTAACCGAAAAATCTCTAATCAAAATTTCATTACAGGGTGACCGAACATTAATTAGGCAGGGTGAATGGAAATTTCAAAACGAGTGATATGGATTCTTTTACTTACAATTGTTGACCCAAAAGTCATTACAGGGTGGTTGAAACTGTCTTTGGCGAGAATTTCATTACAGGGTGACTCGAAATTCCAATACAGGGTGATATGAAATATCATTTTACGGTCACTACAGCATTTGTAGTTGATGTCCCAAAAATCATTACAGGGTTACCGAAAAATCTTTAATCAAAAATTTCAGTACAGGGTGATTGAAAATTTATCATACAGGGTGAATAGAAATTTCAAAACGAGTGATATGGATTTTTTTTACTTACACTTGTTGACCCAAAAGTCATTACAAGGTGGTTGAAATTGTCTTTGGCGAAAATTTCATAACAGGGTGACTCGAAATTCCAATACAACGTGATATTAAAGTTCATTTTACGGTTACTACAGCATTTGTAGTTGATGTCCCAAAAATCATTACAGGGTAACCGAAAAATCTCTAATCAAAATTTTATTACAGGGTGACCGAAAATTAATTATGCATGGTGAATCGAAATTTCAAAACGAGTGATATGGATTTTTTTACCTACAATTGTTGACCCAAAAGTCATTAGAGGGTGGTTGAAATTGTCTTCGGCGAAAATTTCATTACAGGGTGACTCAAAATTCCAATACAACGTGATATGAAATTTCATTTTACGGTTACTACAGCATTTGTAGTTGATGTCCTAAAAATCATTACAGGTTTACCGAGAAATATTTATTCAAAATTTCATTACAGGGTGACCGAAAATTCATTATACAGGGTGAATCGAAATTTCAAAACGAGTGATATGGATTTTTTACATACAATTGTTGACCCAAAAGTCATTACAGGGTGGTTGAAACTGTCTTTGGCGAAAATTTCATTACAGGGTGACTCGAAATTCCAATACAGGGTGAATTGAAAATATCATTTTACAATACAGTATTTAAAGTTGATGTTCCGAAAATCATTACAGGGTAACCGAAAAATCTCTAATCAAAATTTCATTACAGGGTGACCGAAAATTAATTAGGCAGGATGAATGGAAATTTCAAAACGAGTGATATGGATGCTTTTACTTACAATTGTTGACCCAAAAGTCATTACAGGGTGGTTGAAACTGTCTTTGGCGAAAATTTCATTACAGGGTGACTCGAAATTCCAATACAGGGTGATATTAAATATCATTTTACGGTTACTACAGCATTTGTAGTTGATGTCCCAAAAATCATTACAGGGTTACCGAAAAATCTTTAATCGAAAATTTCAGTACAGGGTGATCGAAAATTCATCATACAGGGTGAATAGAAATTTCAAAACGAGTGATATGGATTTTTTTTACTTACACTTGTTGACCCTAAAGTCATTACAAGGTGGTTGAAATTGT
>OZ038447.1:21226137-21236137 GCA_964036265.1 Daptonema setosum | reverse complement strand
ATGTACACAGCACAATGGGAAAATTGGGATAAAAAATTCTGATAGGAGCCGAGCACTTTTGGAGTGAAATAGGACTTATTTTACCGGAGCATGTTTAGTTTCTGTCTGAATAACTTATAAATAAAAAACTGCTCATTAATACTAATGATGACTAATTACTTGAAAGACGGACCAAATGGGCGGAACAGAAGTGTGAAATTACCTTACGTACCCGTTACCGAAGAAAAAGTCATGTTGTTAATTTAAGTTTTAATTAATTAATATGGTAATAATTAGCAGTAATTATAAATTACATATACATATTGAAGAAGAGTCCCTCAAAACCACCGTAAGTGGACAAAGCTCAGTGGATCATCATGATGAACATACATACTTTTAGTTTTTAGCGTTCGCGAAAATTTTTACGGGAAGAAATTAAGCTTAGTCAAAATATATTGTTGTCAAAAAGTAATCCTATGGAGTCGTTGCTAACCTTTGCAATGCATTGGGCTTGTATGACATAAGGCCTAAATAACATTTGAAAAAAAAAGATTTTATCTGGAAAATTATGTATGTGCCAAAATCAGTTATGAATTCAAATTTCGCGAAGAAAGTTTTCTGAGCAACAAGAAATCTTGTATAGGCTATAAAAAGGGTTTAACCAAACAATGACAAACATCACGCCATATCGCGGACATAAGTTGTGAAATCCCAAGGACTGGATTATTGTATTTGTTTGAACGTGATGTTTATGATTGTGAAATATTGCCGTTTGTCAAATCAATTGACTGAATTTATACTTTCTATATAAAAATACGTATTAAAGTTATCTCGATCTTTATAGACCTACGTAAGTACCGATGTGATTTCAATAGAGACAGATTTGACAGAAAAACATTATATTGTTAACTGCGTGTGATTTTCAAAAAATCATGAAACCGATTTTCTAATAAATGACGAATCCGATGAAATGGTGTACCATGGCACCCATTATTGGAAGCAACGAAAAACTTGGGGAGTCTGAAGAAGTCAACGAAAGTTCATCAAAACAACTAGTATCTACTCAATTTGGGGAAGAAACTGAACCTCGTATTTATGATCTGGAATATTATCGGCTGTTATAAACCCTGTCATAAACGACTTGAATTTATATAGGGCATAGATGAAGGAGCAGCTACAGTAATTTTACGCCAGTAAAAAAAACTCTTAACGCTTTCAAACGTTAAGCCCCTTGTGATAAAAAAGTTGAGAATATCTCAATCAAAAGTACGATAAATTTGAAAAAATAAATAAATTCATGACATGACCTGATATGGTACCTAGTGTCATGCCATAAATATAATACATGACTTCTACATATATACGGATGGTGAGTGTGGAGTCCGATAGTGATTCATGGCACTATAATAATAGGAACATGCTTGGTTGGAGAACACGCGAAATGAATATGAAACTTTTCTACAAAAGACGCTGGTTTGTCATTAGGTTTACCCTTCAACCACTTTCATCAAAAGGGTTAAGCGAGTAGAATTTAAAACAAATAGACACTTGACATGTAGAGATGGTATGTATGGCATCAGATAGTGAGTCATGGCACTATAATAATAGGAACATGCGGTCGTAGTACTCGAGCAGTATGGCATCGGCAGGCTGATTCGCTATAGCGGACGAGAGAAGAATGAAAAAGTGGAATTCCCCCCTCTTTGGCGGTTTCAAGAAGTAGAGTTTGCTCCTTGAAGTGTGGGTCAATTAGCCTGAAAACTGCCAATTTACCGAGGAAATTCCCCTCCCTTTGGAGGTTTCGCTTGTCCACCTATGGGCTGATTGATGCGTGCCCTATTGCCCAACTGCCCTAACGGACGAGCGGGGGAGGGAAAACTGGAATTCCCCCCTCTTCAGCCGTTCAAACGATAAATATAGGTAAAACGGCCTGAAAACGGTCAAGTCCCCGCTTCTTGACGAAATTCCCCTCCTTTCAGCACGGGGGGATTATCGTCCCGGGATTATCTCGTCCGCCAGCGCTACTCGACCAGAACAGCACATCAGTCCGTCCATTATTCACTTACCGAGCCCGTTTCGTATTTATTGAAAATCTAAGTAATAAATGTTCATATTGAACTGACTAAAAGTAAAAAAAATATACATTTCAAAAAATTAACCACCAGAAAACGGTAATATTGATTAATAAATTTATTGTGCGGGTTAGTCCGTTCAACGCGACTGTTCTACGATTTATTAGATTCAGCTTTATAATAAATAATATGAATTTATCTCATCCCGAGTGTGCATACTACATAATAGTAGTACTTGGCCGAGTCAACAAATCAAATGTCAACACACCGTCGGTACGTTACGGCAGAATTTATTGATCCAACAACCAAGATTCGATCGGGTATATAAATCGAATTCGTACAGGGTGTCCCATCGAGTGTTCACAAATGGGCGTTTAACGTTTGCTGAGATTAAATAATGATAAACTATTCGGAAAATAAACTATATACTCTCCTTTTTAATTGGTTGTAGTAAATTTATGAGTATGAAAGACCAACTATGAATGAGTGAGTTATTCGATGTTACTAAAGAAATACCGAACAGAAAAGATGGGATTCATTAAAGATTGATATCGGTAGTTTGTCGATCATTTCATCTAAATTTTGAGAACAACTCTCTTTCCAAAATGCGCTAAATCGGAAGAGTTACATAATTTAGTGTACATCTTGTTTCTTTAGGAGTATGCCCAAATCCCGGTCACTGACCGACGAGCTAATGCTCCAAAGAGAGGGAATTCTTTTCTAAGAGGGGAGTTAGCAGTTTTTAGGCATTTTTACCCACACCTTGAGAAACAAATTCGACTTTTTTGAGCTGCCAAAAAGGGGGCTTCCACTTTTCTCTCGCCCTCTTTAGATTCCAGTAAATACGACTCAAGTGCTGCACCCGAAATGCGCCAAAATGACCGGACCAAATAGCATAATTGTACGCTAATGGTTTATAAAATAAAAATATTACAGCACTTTAGAACAGTAAAAATATAACTTACTGTTATCTTGCTAACTTATTGAGAGAATTGTTTGGAAAACCAGAAAAATTCAAAATTCATAAGGGTCCAGCAACATCCGACGCCTTTCCACTAGTGATCCCAGCACTATCGGACGAGAAGGGGTGGGAATAGTGAAATTCCCCCCTCTTTGGCATTTTTTAAGTATAATTTGTTCCCTGAGGTGTAGGTAAAATGACCAAATTTTTGCCGATTCCCCACTCTTTGGAAAGATTCTCCTCTCATTGGAGGTTTGACTCATCAGGCAATGAATCCCAGTAAATACCAAACAAGTGCTGCGCCCGAAATGCGCTAAAATGACCGGACCAAATAGAATAATTGTACGCTAATGGTTTATGTTCAGCCCCAGTTGAGTCCAGAATGACAAGAGTGAGGATTTGGTGGGTGCTTAAGGGGTGGTGGACACAGCTTGGCAAATACATATGTAGTGGTTTACGGCGTGAATTGTAGGGGTGTCGATGATTAAGGGTGGTTTGCAGTCATTGGGCCGGCTGGGCGAATGAGTGAACGCCTAAAAATATAGGAAAAAAAATACTTTCATCGAAAGGAAGATTAAGTTATTTTTCAAGTCCTTACAATAATTGTACAATAATTCCTGAAACGGAAAATACCAACAAATTAATGATTTAACAAAATTTCTGACTTCTTCAGACCCGTCAGAGACCTAGCAGCAAGTTATTCAAGTTACGTGATTTTTTATATGCAATCCAGCTTACGTATACGAATCTCCACTATAGACTGGATAATCTGTTCAATAATAACGGGTACAGTTCGCGATAACCGTATAATACGGTATAGCAACCTTTTTTGATTAGAGGTGAATTTGAATTCACAGAGCATGCCCTGTATAATTACATAGGCTATTTGAACAAAGAGCTATAAATATGTACATATATATATGGTGACAAACGTGGTTCAACGGCCTGACCGTATAAGTGGTAAGTGGATTTACTGAGTGGATTTGCCGAATCCGGTGAAGTGGGTGAGCCTCGAGGGCGTGAAACCAACGATGGTTAGATTATCAGGATGTTACAGGTCAGTTCTCTGGCAGATGGTGGGAATTGTTTGGTAATGTTTGAGAAGATCAATAATTTTCAGATTCTCAATTACATAACTCACTTAATAACCTTATCATTTGATTAAGAGATTTTGCAATAAGATCGTAGAACATTTCGGTTTTTATGTGTGCTTCATATCGTACACGGAAAAGTAAAAAAAAACGAATCATGCACTTTAAAATATTTCGAGTCTTTAAAAAGAAATGAGTCTTTAAAAAGAACTTGAAGCTTGAAGATTCCGTCTTGACTTATTTATATCTTGAAGTATACCTTAAAGAAATCATATATTTGTCCAAAGTTGGACACTTAAATGAGATACACTCGTATTCGGACTTTTACCCCCGAATATGTGACACGTCAAAGTTCTGGCACACACATGTCAATGTCACTGAACGATACGACACTCGTGTGCCGCGGCATTCACATTTGTGCCCACTAGCGGACGAGCAAGGCTCCAACGGAGGAGAATTTTTTCGAAAAGGGGGGAACTAACAGTGCTGCTCCCATTTTCCCTATACCTAAAGAAACAAGCTGAATTATTAGGACTGCCAAAGAAGAGGAAAATCTACGTTTCCGTTACACCCTCATCCGCTAGAGCATGTGCCCAGTACCATATACGCTAATGCAATCAGCCAAACGCATTGCATGCACCAAACTAGCGGACGGATGAAAAATAAAGGTGGAATCGCCCCTCTTTGGCAAAATAACATCTTATTATTTTTTAAGGTGAAGGTGAAATGACTTCAAAACTGGCAAATTCCCCACTTTTTGGGAAATTTTCTCATCCCTTTGGAGGATTGGCTCCTCCACCGCTCGCATGGACCACACATCTCCGTATGAATGATATGCCAAGCGCGGATAGTTAGAAATTGGGAAAAATCTTTGAAATACTGATTGTGATAGTTTGATTTCAGAAACCACGAGACAAAATAATTTATTTATTATCCCACTGATCATCATCAACTAAATGGCGCATATGTAGCATGGCCAACTAGCTATTGGCTCAAAAAATTCCTAAGCCGAAGCCCAAGCCTCCTACAGGGAAAAGTTCATGATATTACCACGGAGATACTAAAACTTGTACCGTTTTCTAGTAAATCAAGAATTTCATTAAAAAAAACTTGTCATTCTCACTCATCCGCTTCTAATAGATGTACTTATTGACACACGTACTTACGTACGTACTGTACATACATACATACGGACGAGAACGGGTGAAAAAAGTGAAATTCCCCGCTCTTTGCGTTTTCAAAAATTAGAATTTGAACCTAGACAAATGACCTGAAAACTGTAAATCCCCCACCCCTTTGGCAAAATTCTCCTCCCTTTGAAAGATTGTCTCGTCCGCCAGTGCATACATGGAATGTAAAAGTGTGTGTGCCCTAATTCATGTTATCCCCGGTCCTAATAACCCCACTCCGGCCGGTATCCGTTTTATTATGAACCCCTAACACGCACTGGCGGACGAGCTAATCCTCAAAGGGAGGGGAATTTCGTCAAAGAGGAGAAATTAGGAAACATTAGAGAACATTCTACTTAAAAACCCCAAAGAGGGGGAATTTCATTTTCCCACCCCTTCTCGTCCGCTAGTGCTCACACGGCAACTCGTAAAACGTGTACCGGTCTGGTATTGACTAGACGATGGTACACAAGTATCATCAATGATCCAGAGAACATGAAATTTTACAGTACAATACCTCAATAGAATGAGTGTGTTTATTGAACCCGGTTGGCATAAATAACGCAGGTTACCGAGATGAAAAACAGTTTATTAGATTCACTTTCCAGTTATAAGGCGGTGAAGGATGTTAAATGTTAAACTTATGCTTGGAATGAAGCAATTTGGTCCTTCAAAACCTCATACTTTTTCATTTTTATGCATTTCTGATGCACATAATATATAAGAGAAAGTCTGGGAAAAAATCGATGTGGTGTTTTGAACAAGTTTTATGTCAAATATGTCAAAGCTATGAATGACAGAACACGGTAGCAAGCCCAAAGCCACGGTTTTTATGATATTCGTTCCATATGGAAGTAACGGTCATGTCAAATACGTTTTTTGTATCAAGACCACGAGTCATCTTATTGCCGACGGCAAGCGTAGGAGTGAGTGAGTGAGTGAGTGAGTGAGTGAGTGAGTGAGTGAGTGAGTGAGTGAGTGAGTGAGTGAGTGAGTGAGTGAGTGAGAGAGTGAGTGAGAGAGTGAGTGAGTGAGTGAGTAAGTGAGTGAGTGAGTGAGTGAGTGAGTGAGTGAGTGAGTGAGTGAGTGAGTGAGTGAGTGAGTGAGTGAGTGAGTGAGTGAGTGAGTGAGTGAGTGAGTGAGTGAGTGAGTGAGTGCGTGAGTGAGTGAGTGAGTATGTAGACATGAACGTGTTTTCTATTTCTTATAATGACGAGCAATCACAGCCTGCAGGGTAGGAACATGGCACACGTGCTGTTGACACCTCATGGGCAGATGACATCTAGAAAGTTCTAGTTTGTGGCTTTCTGGAATGTACAAGAATGGAAGTTGCCCATGTATGTATGGTAATCAATGTCTTTCACGAAGTGGTTCAAGAAAGTATGCAAGTATAATTAAGGTATCTATAAATATTTTTCAGAAACAATGGTCTAGAATCGTTGACGATTCAGATATAAATAGAATATATACCATTCGTATCATTAACCAGTAATACGCCGGTGAACTAATGAGGCCGTGCTAGTCGCCGAGATTGTTGATGATACATGTGGAACAAAATTTTTTTACATAACATCATAGACGATTATGAGATAAACTGGAATGCGCGACAGTTTTGTTTCGGCTGGGAGTCTGGAAAGTTTAAAAAGGGGGGATTTTCGCACTGAATATCGCGCATGAATTCAGTCTCCTGAGTCGAGTATGCTATATTCCCCGTTCGATGATTATGATCTAATAGAAAAGCCACATACGCTATAAACATATCGAAATCGGGAGAAACGAACTTTTCCTTTATTCATAACAGTTGGCAGAAATGAAAAAAATACCGAAGAGTTGATAAAATTCCGTACCAGTTCGTACAAAGTCGATCAGTACAATAAGATACGAAATTCAATCCGTCAAATGCCCATTCGAACAGTTGGACGAGTTTGTCCATTCATTCTTACATATGTCTCCATGGTTCCACATTGATGTCAGAAATCAGTATGACAGCAAACTGGTGGACCAGCCAAACCTCCAAAGAGGGGCGAATCTCTCCAAAGAAGGTGAAATTGGCCGAAATCGGGTTATTTTACCTACATACAACTTATGTAAAAGGAACAAACCGTACTTTTTGAAACCGTCAAAGAGGGGGAATTCCATTTTCTCTCCCCTTCTCGTCCGCTAGTATGAACAAGTCAGCAAAGATACTATCCATCGAAGTAACCATGTAACATAATCAAAGTACCATACTCGTTGACACCCACCTCCGTATTCTGACGTACATAGATATGAGAGTGCGGAGTGACACTGAAAATCCTAATCTTAGAACAAAACTGTATAAAGAAGTTTTAGGGGTAATTTTCATTCAAATTCGGCAGTATACGCCGATGGTTTAGATTAGATACCGTATGTATGAATCCTGGGAATCTTTTCGTTCATGACCGCATCTGAAGTCACTCTACAGTTTTGACCTGTTCTAAATGTGAACCATAAAATTGTTTTTATTATTGCGTTTTGACAGCCTGAAAACTTTGAGGCAACCCGTGAAACTTTATTATCTTATACAGAACTTGAAAAGAGTATCTCAGGGAACTGATCATGATTACACAACGCAACAACTTACTTGAAGACTGCTTTCAATTAGATGAAGTAGTTTCAGAATCAGGTGATAGATTATAAATGTACCTGCGTGCTGAGCTATGTAACTAGAAATACACAACTTATTTTCTTAATTAACTCAGACACAACTTAGAATGTAATTAGGAAAGACGAAATGAATCACGGAATCGACTCAGGAAGCCTGGCCACTTATGTACCAATGCCATCTGCCGGTGCCTTGGCATACTGATGCGAACTCAAATATGTACATATATGTATGTACGTACTGTAAAGAAATTAGATAAAGTAGTTTTCAAATGAGGTAAAAGGTCAACTGTACCAGCATGCTAAGCTAACTTGAAATACACATCATAATTATTTTATTAACTCAGACACGTTTTAGAAAGCATTTAGACAAAATGAATCACGGAATCGACTCAGGAAGCCTGGCCACTTATGTACCGATGCCATCCGCCAGTGCCGTGACATACTGATTCGAGCTCAGTTATGTACATACTGATACTGAAGTTTTTTGAACAGAAAGCTCCTTACATGGGCAGAAAATTTGACTACCGAAAGTTAGTTCTGAAAAATGTCGTACTCGCATCGCTCGGATTTTCAATTGTGGAAACCGTTGCATTTACCTGTCATGATTTCGTAGTTCTTACCGATTGAATTCTTGTAGCGTTCTCAGTAGATTGTGGATTTGAGGATTTACAGATAACATCATATAGGCATCGCAATTGATTATAAGAAACAAACAAATTCTGTTCTCGACCGTAAAATCGCGCTGAATAAGACTTTTCCCACTCATGAAGTTGAGAATCCGGTTCTAAAAACTTCCAAAACGTGGTTCTGAAAATTCAGTACTTGAAAATCCGGTTTTGGCTGTGCCAGTTCTCGATTCCTAACTTCATGGGTGTTCGCATTTTTAAATAATTTCTTGTAATTAATTATGAGGCCCATAGTCACGAGAACTACTGAGAATAGGTGGCACTTTCAGATTAAGTCTTCTAGTCAATTGAGCATCCTATACAATCATAATGGACTTCGCACTTCATAATCAATCATAAAAAACTTCGCACATGTGAGAAGTTTCATGCATACATTATTGCAACAGAATATGCATGTAAATATATTAAAAATGTATTCACGTAGGCATGGCACTGTGAAAAACTATGTAGGTGGCATCGACCAATGAATACGTACATATAGCCGAGTCGACTCAGTGAATGGGAAACCTACTGTATGTATGTATCATTCTATATACAGTACTAATGGGTACATACTAAGTTCATTAAACAAGGTATTTTACATATAAAAAACAGATTTCTTCATCTTGTAAGTCAAGTTGAACCTGAATAATTCACCTGCGTCCGTTCTCCATAAATAAAAAAATTCTGGAACATTCCATGGAAGATTCAGCTACATCAACTTGAAATGCCATCCAAGTTTGCCATCCTTTCTATCATATTTCTTTTTGCCATATTCAATACATACATGTAACGGAAGTGTCTCTCTACCAAGTCGAACACCAGAAATTAAAATAACTTCCTTTTTTGTTCCTCAACATTAAATCACGAGTTATCAAATTCGTCCAAACGGAAACGACATCAAAACAGACAAATACTGTTCAAATAACAGTATCTAGCTAGATTCCAGAACATAACATGGAAGATTCAGCTGCAACATGAAATGCCATATCCAAGTTAGACATCCGCTCTTCAGATACATGAATCTCTTCACCATGTCGAGTATCCACTAAAAGAATAATTCACATCGCTTTTATCGTCTCCATGCTAACTGAATAGCGAACAACCCGAGCTATTCGTCCATATACGTACTGTACATGCACAGGCGGACGAGAAAAGGAGGAGAAAGTGGAATTCCCCACTTTTTGGCAGTTCTAGAACCTAGAATCTGTTCCTTAAGGTGTTAATAAAAGCATCAAACTGCCATTTCTCCACTATTTGAGGAAACCCCTTTAATTTGGAGGATTGACTCGTCCGCCAGTGAGACCATGCAAGGAATGGGCAAACTGTACGCACCATGGCACACTCTTTCGGTGCCTTGAAACATCAGTACTTACATATGCCATGTACCAGAGGACACCCATGTGCCAAAGCACACAGACCATGGCCATGCTCATGA
>OZ038447.1:21221137-21223637 GCA_964036265.1 Daptonema setosum | reverse complement strand
GTCAGTCAGTCAGTCAGTCAGTCAGTCAGTCAGTCAGTCAGTCAGTCAGTCAGTCAGTCAGTCAGTCAGTCAGTCAGTCAGTCAGTCAGTCAGTCAGTCAGTCAGTCAGTCAGTCAGTCAGTCAGTCAGTCAGTCAGTCAGTCAGTCAGTCAGTCAGTCAGTCAGTCAGTCAGTCAGTCAGTCAGTCAGTCAGTCAGTCAGTCAGTCAGTCAGTCAGTCAGTCAGTCAGTCAGTCAGTCAGTCAGTCAGTCAGTCACTCAGTCAGTCAGTCACTCAGTCAGTCAGTCAGTCAGTCAGTCTACCGGAAACCGGAACACGTACTGTATTGTTTGCACAGACAAATAGCTTGAAGGATACTAGTTATTTATGTATGTATGTACCCAATCAATAACAGAGTCCGGAATACCGACGGTCTAGACTGGAAAACTGAAGAAATGTACAACTCTAACATAAAAATTTGCATTACTTTAAATGGATTTAATTTCGGACTTTTAGTTTATTTAACACCGATTTCGTTTACACGGAATCTAGTTAACAAAAAGGTTTCGACGGAAGAATCCAATTAAAAGATAGTCGATCAAGAGATTGACCGAAAAACCTCAAAATTTTTTCGACTTCAAGACGATTATGATTATTTTCATGGTGATTGCATCAGTTAACACTTTTATAGAAAAAATTGGCAAAAAATCCCACTCAAAATAGTTTTGAAAATCACGGAGAGACGTGGCGTGCATTCAAATTCAGTCTTCTATTCAATTAAGATCAGCATTTTATATGAACTTTAACTTATGCAGATGTTTACGGTAATATGACGTCAAAATCCGAATACCATTATTATGCACTATAATCACATGGAAATTGGTCATGTTGCGTCAATAAATCTGGTTATCATCAAGAGGAACCAGATAAATATGTATGATACGGTAAACTGTACGATTTCCATTCAGGTTTATGTAGATGCGTAAATTTTTTACTTGGACTTTTTCACTAACTGCCATAAGGTACACTAATACCATACCAAAACGGTGTTTTCGTAGTGGCCAGAGAGTTGAATAAACTGACGGGCGATGGCAGAAACCCCAAAGCAACGCGTCAGGATCTGTGTCTCAGGTCAGCTTTCGAGCTTAGGACTGCCGGTTTTCGAGGCTGGTGCCCTACGCACTAAACTAGACAGGCGACATGAGAATGAATGTGACCAACCTCGTTTTCTCACCATAGAAATTGGCCGCAGTAAAAAAATCCGAAATTGGTCGACTCAACTGACTGAACAGAAAATTATTTCTAAATTTTCCCTGTCTTAAGGATAAATTCACTCACTCGATTCCGTGGACCGAAACGCCACAACTGACTACACTCATGCTGGTACAAACATTGATCGCCCCATTTATGCTCAATGTTATCAAACAAATAACATGATACGGGATAAACAAGCGAATTGTTGACTGGAACATGTAAATATCAGGTCTAGACTAACGATGTTCTCTGTTATCGTCTTCATGTCCATGCAAGTTGACATTTCGGATAAAGCTAGAAGGAATTGGGCACCCCTGATGGAAATGTGGGTGAATTTTCCTTCAATCAAGGTACATATTCATGCACAAATATTTGCTTTTATTTTCTTTCCAACTAACACACATGATTCTCACTTTTTTATAAACGTTGATGACTGAGAACGTTTTGTTGGGACCTAAAACAATGGCGGAATGGCGAGCTCTTCCGTTTCGTGTTATGTTTCAGCGGAATTTGCGATGCAACGGATGTTGCGGAACACGTACATAAGGGTATATGAGTCGATAAGCGCCAGCAGTCTTTGTGAGAGCTGTGTGCATGTAATATGTGATATAAAGGTTGATATAGGGGTATTGTGGGGCTGGGACTTCAAATATGGGGTCAGAAATCGAATCGGGCCCACGGACGTGTCCCTACGGCCGGAATGTGATGTCAGTTGGGGGTGAACTCGTTTGAACATTGCACATAGGGTGTTTTAACAACGATAAATCGATTCAGCATGCTCAGTAACCCCCCTATACCCAATTTGAGCCCGAACGGCCGTCTCAAGGACGGCCCAGCAGGTCCAGCAGTGTCCTTGTTTTCGGGGTCATATCATGTGTGAAACATCATATATACCATTTTCAAACATTCTGAGTCGATTGGCGCCATGTTTTAGTCGATTAGAAGACGAAAAAAACGAGTTTTCAGAGGTAGTGTTTGAACGGTCACAAACATGTGACCAATGTTTGAAATTGGAGTTTAAAAGTACGGCCATTGTTTTTACGGCGTATTATCGATCCTATTTACCATCACAGTTCATTCAAAACAACATAAGCCATGATTTATAGCAGTAAAAATGAATGCGAAATATCATGAGGTCATACGTGGGTCATCAGTGTATTGGGGTCAAATGGCCACGTAACCAAAATGGTCACACGGGGGTAGGGGGAAGAGGGCGGAGCTATGCAGTGCGTCATGCGTTTCAAAATTTTTTGATGCGTAACGACAT
>OZ038447.1:21186428-21220937 GCA_964036265.1 Daptonema setosum | reverse complement strand
CAAGCATGTTCCTATTATTATAGTGTCATGACTCACTATCTGACTCCACACACATCTATCCGCAGAAGTCATGTACTATATTTATGGCGTGACACTAGGTACCATATCCATATGATGTCATGTCATGAATTTATTGACTTTCCAAATTTATCGTACTTATGATTGAAATATTATCAACTTTTTATCACAAGGGGTTTAACGTTTGAAAGCGGTAAAAGCTTTTATAACTGGCGTAAAATCACTGTAGCTGCTTCTTCATCTATGCCCATCTATAAATTCAAGTCGTTTATGACAGGCTTTATAGCAGCCAATAATATTCCAGATCATAAATACGAGGTTCAGTTTCTTCCCCAAATTGAGTAAATACTAGTTGTTCCGATGAATTTTCGTCACTTTTTCAGACTCCCCAATTTTTTCGTTGCTCCCAATAATGCGTGCCATGGTACAGGGTGTGTCATTATTCCTCATACAATATGTCGTTTGGTTGGTCAAGCGTTGCAGCATCGTCATAGCGCCCAGAACCACAACAAAGCACATTGAGCTGGATTCTATCAAATTATGGTACACCATTTCATCGGATTCGTCATTTATTAGGAAATCGGTTTCATCATTTTTTTTGAAAATTAAACACGTTCAACAATATAATATTTTTGTCAAATCTGTCTCTATTCAAATCACATCGGTAACTATGTAGGTCTATAAAGATCAAGAAAACTTTCATACGTACTGTATTTTTATATAAAAGTATGAATTCAGTCGATTGATTTGACAAACGGCAATATTTCACAATCATAAACATCACGTTCAATCAAACAGATACAATATGTAAGCCAGTCATTGGGATTTCACAACTTGTGCGCGATATGGCGTGATATCTGTCATTGTTTGGTCAACCCTATCCAATATTTCTTGTTGCTCAGAAAAGTTTCTCTGCGAAAATTGAATTAATAACTGAAATTAGTACACACATAATTTTTCAGATAAAATCATTTTTCCAAATGTTATGTATTTAGGCCTAAGATTAATTTATTGCAAAGGTGTGTAACGACTCCATAGGATTACTTTTTGACAACAAATTATTCTACTTTGATCAAGCTCAAATTCTTCCTGTACAAAATTTCGTGAGCACTAAAAACTTGAGACATGTTCATCATGATCCACTAAGCTTTGTCCACTTACGGTGGTTTTGATGGACTCTTCTTCAATAGGTACATACATACACTACATTCTCTTTCGTGATTGGTAAGTTAAATTACTTGATATAGTAAATTAGAGTTTTCTGTAATTATCAGCATATTATGTAATTAGTTAAAGCATAAATTAACAACATTAATCTACCTTCGATGACGGGCTATGTAATTTCACGCTTCTGTTCCGCCCATTTGGTCAGTTTTTCAAGTTATTAGTCATTAGTTTTAATTAACAGTTTGTTACTCGTTATTGATTCTGACAGAAGCTAAACATGCTCCGGTAAAGTAAACACTGTTTCATTTCTACCAGAATTTATTTCTCCCTATTTTCCACAATGATGCCTGTACATTCAAGAAAGAACAATTTAACATAATTACAACATATGCTACTATTTAAAAAAATCTATGTAAATCATACGTTTTGTCCCAAGATTTTGTTTAACATTTTAATATAATTTGTTATCAATTTCAAACAGTTCTAAAACCAATAGTTTATATTCACAGACGTTGGCTCATCCTCTATAAACATGTATGTACATATGAGGGATATTCAATATTTCGGCACGTGGCAATACAGTATCTCTGTCTCCAGGGCACACGAGGCAATGGCACATATTTCTTCGGTATGGCAGTAGTGCCATCATACCGTATGTACAGTACCTCCTGGTCTGGTACGTCGCCAATATTGGTACCTCGAATACACTAATAACAAAGACGACCATCCACGTTCGAGAACTTTCTGAACCCTGAAAACAACTGTAGAAGTTCTGTACTGCGTGGCAGAACCTATTTTCTTAATTACTTCGAAAAAATATCGAATACTTGGCCTATAACTGGTAATATTAGTCAAGTTATTGGATTCCCGTTTGTTGATGGATCTCATATTCGGAATCGAATGGCGTTATGGCGCCATCTCTAAATACAGACGACTCATTTTACACGCATCACATTTCACACCATGCATGTACAATCTGTCATTTATTTCAGTATGTCTAGAATAATGTCTCAGCCAGTCAGTCAGTCAGTCAGTCAGTCAGTCAGTCAGTCAGTCAGTCAGTCAGTCAGTCAGTCAGTCAGTCAGTCAGTCAGTCAGTCAGTCAGTCAGTCAGTCAGTCAGTCAACCATGTCTGTTTCTTATTCTTGTATCTTAGTGGTGATATCTTGCTAGCAAGTCAGTCATTATCAGTCGTTTCACCCAGAACTCGCTAGTTTGTCAATCGTTCAACAGCCGCTGACTGTAAAAAATTTTGATTGTAATTTAACCGTTTATCAGAAGAATTCCATAACTGACGTTATTTATTACAGATTATCTGTTAATTACGTAGACAGATGTTCCATTCTTTTGTAGTCAAAATTTTTTTTCTGGAAAGCAGTCCGTCAATCAGTCAGTCAGTCAGTCTGTCAGTAAGTCAGTCCAGTCAGTCAGCCAGCCAGCCAGCCAGCCAGCCAGTCAGTCAGTCAGTCAGTCAGTCAGTCAGTCAGTCAGTCAGTCAGTCAGTCAGTCAGTCAGTCAGTCAGTCAGTCAGTCAGTCAGTCAGTCAGTCAGTCAGTCAGTCAGTCAGTCAGTCAGTCAGTCAGTCAGTCAGACAAGATCAAGTCAAACCCGGATTGTTATCAGTACAGATTCACACCTTGCAACAACAATAGCCGCCCCTTTTAATGCAATAGAGCTGACTGTCTCTTGTATTTACAGACAAATAAAAGCCCTGAACAGAACAAACATAATAATGCATTTCATTGTTGTTTCCATTGTTCCACTACCGCAAACATACCTAGCTTATGTTTGTAACTTATGTACATTTATATGTTCATGTTAAAACAAACATAACCATGTCAATAAAAACAGATCTTTAGTTTACCTGAAGTTTCTTGTTAGAATTCAGAATTTTTCATGTAAACCTTTTCTATGTGGCCGAAACAGTTGGCCACTGCCTGTGGACCACAACAGACTACGCTACGATCCACTGGCGCACTAGCGGTCGAGAAGGGGTGGGAAAAGTGGAAGTCCCCCCTCTTTAGCGGTTTCAAGAAGTAGAATTTAATCCACTAAGGTAAAGGTAAAATGGCCTTCTTACTGCTGATTCCCTCTTTAACAAAATTCCCCTCCCTTTAGAAGATAAGCTCGTCCGCCGGTGCATTGGCCGACAAGCTGAACCAAAGATGGGGAATTGACAAAAATTAGGTCATTTTACCTACACCTTTGGGAACAAAATCTATATTTTGAAATTGCCAAAGAGGGGAGAATTTCACTTTTCCCTCCCCTTCTCGTCCGCTAACGATCAAAAGTTTACGATTGGCATTTCAACGAATCAAGATCAAGAGTCGGTGTTCGCCCGTCGTTTCAGCTTAGTACAAATTGCAGTATTTGTTGGTTACGGTATTTACTGCACATAATTTGTTTATTATTTGAGTACTTCAGAGTACTGTAATTAACTACATGTACACTACATACTCAAATATACATACATATGCATACGTATTTACCTGAACCTGGTTTTCTCAAACTTTCTGTTTCTGTCATTTTTCATTAGTTTATTACTGTGAATGAACGTTTTTCAGAACAATTGGAGGTTATATTACTGATCAAAATAATTACTGATCATTATTCATTATTGTAAAAGTTAGGGTGTTCAGCTCATCTTTGTGAACTAACGGTTCACGAAACATCATAATGGAAATCAGGAACAGGAGTGAAAAATAACTGATTGTTATTATTTTCGGTGAACTATAGCAGCAAAACTGCTGATATCACTTTATACAAAAAATCACAACAAAATTACTGATATGACCAACGGGCATAGAGATGACGTAATTTTTAAAGTTTTTGGCTTCTTAACAGTTCTGTTTTCATGTCCATTTTATGTCTCAGTTTATGATACCAGTTGCCTGGTGAGTTGGTGTGAGAGCTAACAACAATACCCTTTATGAAGTTATTATTGATACTGAACGACCAAATCACACTATAAATGTATGGTAATCAGTTATCAGTTGAGAAACCTGAATTACATCGTTCTTACCGTTTCATTCCGATTAAGAGAAATCGAGATTCAATGATCTTAACTTACGTGAGTGGTTTTCGCTATTCCCTGAACTTTGGAACTTCAAATTTGTGACCTGACTATTGAATTAAAGACTCGATTTAACACGAATAAACGGGTGGTATTAAAATATCATTATAGACTGTTCTACTGATTATTAATGTATATTATACGCACTTGTATGATTTTTTCGGTAACCCGAAATCTCTATTTTTCGCCGGAATAAATATTGCCGTTTCAAGTACTTTGTTCCACTAGCTGAAATCTTGTTTTTACAAGACACACAATAAGGAGGCAGTATTTTGTCATTATTGTCCCATCTCAATCCTTGAAATGATGCATAATACACAAAATGTACATACCGTTTTTAAAATGTTGACAATTTTACAATAACCGCAAGTTTGTTTATCAAAGTATCCATTTAGTTATTTGCTTAACAAAGTAAATAGAACACTAATAGAGTCATTCAGTGAACCGAAATAAACTGAATTACTGTAAATACTCCGTTAACAGTTTCACTTTTGCAGGAAATTTGTCCCAGAAAAGGGGTTAATCGTACATAATTAGCCCCCCTACTCAATTTCGGCTTCCAGATAACTTTACACTTTCCAACCTTTATTATTGTTAGGGATCGAACTCATGTGGTTGTGTTTCACAGTGGCTAACTTTAGCCACTAAGCTATTTACCGTGTTACAGGGTTGCGTCATTCACAACTCTAATATGCCAAGAAACCTACTTCAGATGACGCGGCTTATGAGTAGCGTACAACATAACGTTATTTATTCATGACGCTCGCAATATCCATTAGATGGTGCTGGGGTGGTATACTCTACTTCATTCTATTCACGTTCCACGGTCTGCTTGCCTTCATAGTCGAGTTGCAACTTCTTTCGACACTGTACATAAGTAACCTTCCGAAATGTTTCAGACATAAAAAAGAGAGAAATGACAAAATGAAACGCTTCGGAACTTTTCTCATAATCTGTTCTTGATTTTGGCTTTTGAGACAGTGCAGATAAACTGTTAGCCACAGAATATTTTTTAAGTTAAAAGCTTATTCTATTACAATATGGATGATCCAACGGTTAAATTTTCACAGTAATAAATGAAACGGAACAGAAATCGACGCAACATATGATCGTGTAATTCGGTTATCCATTCCCAATAGAATATAGAATATGTTCCACACCGGCTGTTGCATTTATGTGGGAAATGTGGAAGAGAAACGAAAGAAATAACGGAATCCTCCTTTATAATTTGAATTTTAAAGAAAAAAAGGAAACCAGTCTTTTCAGTTGAGTATCTCAAAGTTCTTCATAAACAATCAGTCCCATGGTTTTTTTTCGTAACAACTTCTTTTCCCTTTCCCTTCTCATCCGCCGCTGGTACATAGTGTATGTAGGCGGCTTTATACAGACTCTACAAATATATTGGGTTCAATTGTATTCCAATGTAAAGAATCTAGCCAGAAGCGAACAAGAACAGATGAAAATATTAAGTTTATTTTTTTATTGTAAGTCAAAAAAACGATTAATATTTCTTATTCAGAAACAAAAACTCTCTTCAACACTGTTGTTTTGAACTTTTTCGTTGGAGCAACTTCCCTGTGTACCACAGTATAATATTGAATATGTCTAATTGGGTTATCAGAACATTAATATACATAGTCAAAACTCCCACTTTTTTGATCTGCCAAAAAGTGGTGAACTCCTAGTTTTTCATACCAATATCGACGTTTGAATGCACGTCGGCAGTTTCAGGAAGTCAGAGAATGTTCTGTAGGTTCTGTTCTGTTCTATTGGTGGTGGCTCAATTGAATGAAATCTGATGAATAGATTGAATAGATTCGCTATTTTCGAATAAATGTCCTTTCCATTTCGCCTTCCATTCTCACTATGTATATGTGTTTGAATGCTTGGAATTATGCAAAACGCTTTTCACTGACCAATGAATAAATTGTCCATTAATTTGCTGGGAACAGACAGTAAGAATACACATTTATCTACTTCTTGAATAAACAGTACGTCTTGTTTAACAGGTCCATGGATAGAAAACTCGAATCATCAGTTCTTCTCCAAGTGACCCTTATTACATGCAAGATAACTTTATCTTCGTTCGAATACTTTCCCTCTATAGTCAGTCCTTGAACATGTTATTTCATATTTTTCTTAATTTTTTTTAATTATAAAACTCGCAAAAAAATTTTGTTACAATTTACTCGCGTTCTCCACAGTTCATCTGCTTGCGTAGATGCACAAATTATATAGAGTGACGAACCATGGTGCGCATTCAGTTTCATTCTCCTAATGAACTATACAAGCTCAAATGAAAACCATATTGACCTCTTAATAGCCAGGATTTATTGCCGATTTACATATGTAGATAACCACGGGGCTTTTTAATTTATTGCCATTTCAAAAATATAACAAACAGCCCGATCTCTGAATACCAGCCGCCTACAATGTTTAATAACTGATATTAAATTTCATCATCTATCTACATAAATTGCACTCACATTTTATTATCGTTGGATAGAGCAGTTAAATTTTGCCATTTTCGGCACTTTGCATTGCTCAAAGTTCTCCTTTTTGTGTAAAACTTCATTAAGTTGGAAAGTTTACAGTAAAATGTGTTATGAATCGATTTGTTAAACCACATAGATCCTATGCTATTCAGACAAATATTTTATGCTACATATAATGTCAGACATTGTAGTCATATTATATATGCCATACCCCGACTAGACAGGCTGGTATCTGGTTTGAATGTAATGCCTCGGCGATACTTTGTCATTGTTGTTGTTGTTGTTGTTGTTGTTGTTGTTGTTGTTGTTGTTGTTGTTGTTGTTGTTGTTGTTGAGAATCAAATGTGGCATGCCCTTCAGACAAAACCAACGCACTATAAAAGTCAACGCGAGATAAAAGCGGATAAAAAAGTATAGTGGTCATTGTTGCGTTTCGCGCGCACGTGTTGCAGTTGCGAGTCAGTCAAGTCAAGTTACACAGCTCAGTTGAGGCTGTTGCAGAAATTTTCGGCAAATACTTGCTTGAATTTTGATAAACATTTTTGGCAAAAAAACATTTTTTGTGATTTCCGAAAGAACTTTTTTTATTGCTTCGGTTGTATTTCTTGTATTAAGCGCTACATAGTCATTGAAATTAGACCGAAATTTCACCTATTAGTGTTTGACATTTTTTGGTTTTCTCAGAAATCCGCCTTCAAAATTTTATTTTTTCATTCTACTACCCATGCAATATTTTGTTGATATTTGTTGTACTCCATTTTATTCTGCAACGCATGTACCTAACTCATTGTTGCTTCAAACTTTCTGTAAACTAGAAGTGAACAAACCGAAAAAAATTCACATCATTCTGTAAGTCATTCAGTAATTCAGCTAGTCAGTCAGTCAAATATGGAAATCATTCGTTGAAGTCTCTGGAATCATACCAAATGTATCTCGTTATGTACCAGATGTTACCATAATTGAAAGCTGAAAAGTTCTCGCTTTGTATCGTTAGATACACTCACCTTCGGTCAGTGCATTAGCGGACGAGAAAGGGTGGGAATTCCCCCCTTTTTAGCGGTTTCAAAAAGTAGAAGTTGTTCCCTAAGGTGTAGGTAAAATGGCCTGAAAACCGGCAATTTACCCACTATGGCGATATTTTCCTCCTTTTGGAGATTTTGCTCGTTCGCCAGTGGGTCAGTGGGTGGGTATAAAACGGGACA
Source organism: Daptonema setosum (assembly GCA_964036265.1). Taxonomy (NCBI): domain Eukaryota; kingdom Metazoa; phylum Nematoda; class Chromadorea; order Monhysterida; family Xyalidae; genus Daptonema; species Daptonema setosum. Next base: position 21,212,982 of record OZ038447.1, on the reverse strand, counting down.
TTATTGTTAGATTGGACGGTTATTTACAGAACCACAATGGGATCATTATTAGCTTCATACGTACTTATGTACGTCGTTCATTACATTATCCAAGGTTTATATTTTTTCGTTTCTTGATGTTTCCTTATTATTGTTCTGTTAATCCTGTTTGTAAAATTTCGGAAGTTCTTCTTGACTGCAGCATGTGCATACATACATGTACTGCTCATGATAGATTATCGATTTTACAAGCAAATAAAACTCATGCGTAAGGTTTTTCATTCAGTGTCAGTTGCATACGAGATTTCTAATTCTGAAAATGGCTCAGAATAGTCTAAAACTCAAACTGAAGTAATTTTTAATTCTGAAGCATTTCAATCTTTAGTATAAAATTGATTACAAAATTTTTAAAATTGATTCTAAAATTTTTATGCATGTTTCTAAGTTAATTACATGTCTTTTGCCTCGAAGAGGTGAGCGCATCCAATTTCCCCAGTAAGATTTTTCTCCCTCAACAATGATCGAAAGTTGTACAACGTGTTGCTTAACCGAATACGAGCAGTATAGTTGACAGAAAATGTGACAGAAAACTGGTTCATTTAACCACTAAGGTAAGTGAGTAGGAAATTCGACCATGAAAGAAGGGGTTAATAGTACAAAAGAATATATACCAGATAATTTCCAGTCTCATTGTTCCATGTTTCCCACACAGCCGTTCCACATTTTCAGATTTGTCCAGTTTTCTCTTTGATAAACTGACTTTATCAACTTTCCACGCACTTTTATGTGGTCTCTATTATGGATATGATAAGCATGCTGAACAAACAAATGTATGCGATTCACAGAAATCATAATATTTGTACTGATGTCTCACACGCCTACGCACCACACCAACGCATTGGCACTATGTATCTCACATACTGTACAAATTCCAAGTATTGTATGTCTGTACGTTATGTAAAGTATGTACTACAAATATATGTATAAGGTACATAACTTACGTATATGATATGTACATGATATGTATGTATATGATATGTACTGTATATCATTACCTTCCTCGATTAGACCACAGATGTCATGATACTGAGTCAAACATGCCGTATGCCAAACGAATGATCTGACTAAACTCGCAAAGTAATCAACTTTCCAAAAACAGAAAAAAGTCTTCATTTAACTTCCAGGTGAAACCACAACAGAAAATGCGGTAATGAACAATTAAATAACTAACTAAATAACTACAGTAATTCGTGGAATGACCGTACGACCTTCCACATGCCTTCAACACCATCACCACCACCGAGCGAGCGTGAAGATACCGTTTCGTTGCTGAAGAAACCGAAGTCTGCACTGAAAGAGGTTACTCACTCACTCACTCACTCACACACTCACTCACTCACTCACTCACTCTCTCACTCACTCACTCACTCACTCACTCACTCACTCACTCTCTCACTCACTCACTCATTCACTCACTCACTCACTCACTTACTCACTCACTCACTCACTCACTCACTCACTCACTCACTCACTCACTCACTCACTCACTCACTCACTCACTCACTCACTCACTCACTCACTCACTCACTCACTCACTCACTCACTCACTCACTCACTCACTCACTCACTCACTCACTCACTCACTCACTCACTCACTCACTCACTCACTCACTCACTGATTGCAGCCGAGATCATCACACGCCGACGGTCCAAGTATCCGATTTATGGACGATGAAATCAGTGTTGTTCCACCAGTGAGTTTACAGCTCAACACCAGTCAAAAGACTGTCAACTCACCACAACATGGTTAGTGTTGTTGTTGTTGTTGTTGTTGTTGTTGTTGTTGTTGTTGTTGTTGTTGTTGTTGTTGGTGTTGTTGTTGTTTTTGTTGTTGTTGTTGTTGTTGTTGTTGTTGTTGTTGTTGTTGTTGTTGTTGTTGTTGTTGTTGTTGTTGTTGTTGTTGTTGTTGTTGTTGTTGTTGTTGTTGTTGTTGTTGTTGTTGTTGTTGTTGTTGTTGTTGTTATAATCCACGCAATTGACATTGGCTATACATACATGTTCTGTCTGTATTTCTATCCATTCCATGTTATTTTATTCCCACATTTATCAATTTTGTCGGGCTGTCATTCTTTCTATCCCAATTGCATATTTTGTGTTGTTATTTTTTGTGAATTGTTTTCTGTGATGTTGTAAATATTGTTATTTCTGTTTTTGTTGTTGTTTTCCTAGCTTCATGATGTGTAACTATATGTATACTATATGCAACTTGTAGTAAGATATCTCAGTACACATCTGTTATATGATACACTCTGCCGACATCTGATAATCTCAATACAGAGTCAAGTTTATTGTTAGCGAGGGGAAGAGCAATAGCTCAACCCAATAAATAAAGTTACCCCTACTTTATTTCGTTTCGATTTGTTTGCACGAAAACTTAGTTCGAAACAAATTCGATCGGCAGTTTCGCGCATTTTGGCGCTTGATGGTAAACCTGCAATCTTGTTAAATCCGGTTACCATTTTACTGTTGACGGGGACGGTTAAGTGTTTTAGTCGAAAACTTGTCGTTTTTTATCCCATTCAGTAGCTGTTGTTGTTGTTGTTGTTGTTGTTGTTGTTGTTGTTGTTGTTGTTGTTGTTGTTGTTGTTGTTGTTGTTGTTGTTGTTGTTGTTGTTGTTGTTGTTGTTGTTGTTGTTGTTGTTGTTGTTGTTGTTGTTGTTGTTGTTGTTGTTGTTGTTGTTGTTGTTGTTGTTGTTGTTGTTGTTGTTGTTGTTGTTGTTGTTGTTGGGTAGAATTAATTTGTAAAAAGACATTTAGCATAGAAGATATGAAAATCTGTTAAGGCTCACTCATTTGCCACTCTTGATTACCTGAATTCACTGTAAGACCATGTGCATTCTATTATACTTCATTGTTAATACTGGTTTAACCAGAACAGCATCGTTAATCACAAACCACAACTAACGAGCCATGTTCACCAGGTTTAAATTCACCGCTTCATCGAAGTGAAGAGCCACGAAAATAAAGTATGTTGTTTACGAGATTTTTTTTATTCATGTGATGTGCATCACACAATCAAAAAAGCATGGGTGACAAAAAATGCATAATAGAGAGAGGAGGCTCGACCAGGCTATGTAGCCCAATGGCGGACGAGCCCATTCTCCACAAGGGAGTTTCTTCCAATGGAGGGAAATTAGCAGTTTATAGGCCGTTCCACTTTTACCTTAGGCACAAACATCACCTTTTAAACCCCAAAAAGATGGGATACCACATTAGCATTTATCCCTAATCCGCTTGTGACTATTTTAACCCAGGCTTGTCCTCAGGCGCGGATTACGAATGTCTGGGATATGTAAAAGCATTGGTGGAAGTCCAGATTTATTTTCTACAAACTGAAATACGGTTGGCCAGCTGTAGGTTTGAAGATGAGATATTTCTCTACTATTATACAAAAAGCTTTAATTTTCTCATCCAACCGTCCTAGTGTCATGATGTGGCCATAACCAGAGAATACTGGTATAATACTGCCGCTCTTTCATGGCTATTACCATGGAAACATAAGCGGGGGATGAGAGGATGAAACGAAGTGTCGGGATTTCCACGTCCTTTTCAGATTTTTTATGTTTATAGTCCTAAAATTTTGGAACCCGAAGAAACACCGATTTCGCTCTTTTTCTATGGAATCCTCAATATTTCAAATGATATCCCCCCGCTGATGTTCTGGAAACATGTGTTTTCCATGTTCTCATGTAAACATGAACATGTTCACCTGGGTCTGCTGATGTCATGTGATTTTCAATTATGTGAATTTCAACCAAAGTGTTTCGTTTCGATCGACTATCGGTGAAATTGTAAAAATTATTGAAATGTCCATAAAATAATTGTGAAATGAGAAATTTTTTATGAAATATTAATTTCAAGTGAAAGCATAAAATCGAGCAAATAGAAATAAAAAAAAACGAGTGGAACCTCAATGCAGAAGTACCTCCAGGATGCGCATTCATATACCGTATTGGAATGAATTTCTTGCGAGGCTGTTTTTGACGAAGCACGGTTGGTTCCTTGGGTGGTCGAGGCAGTGGCGAACGAGGAGGGAGGGAAAAGTGAGTTCCCCCTCTTACGTTCTTTCAAAAAGAGAAGTTTTTTCCAAGGTATAGGTTCAAAATGGCCCACGTTCTTTTGATTTCCACTCTGCGGAAAGATTTCTCTCATTTTGGAGAATTGTGATCTACTTTTCGCTGACTCAAAAAATTGGATAGGAAAAATTTCTAAGTACTTGATATTTGTGCCCTCATTTTGTTTAAAAGTAATTTGCCCTTCCACAACTGCCTGGGTGGGCCAATACGGAGCAAATTAATTAAAGGGTGACTCGATGAATATAAATGTATTCTTGGCCTATGAATTACGTATTACGGTACATACGAACAATATAGGGCACTGTCGATTTTAATTTCTTTCGAAGGAATCTCCAAAGAAATACTCGTTATTTCTGCCGTCTTTTGTTAAGTATTTTGCCCTTCCACTGCGGACTGGGTGGGCAATTGAGGGTTCGTTGGATTCGTGGCTTATGTAGTACGCTACGAACTGTATTTGGTACTGTCGATTTCAATTTTGTCGTCTTTTATTGATGGCATAACTATATTTAGCATTTGTTAATTAAAGTTATAGCTGCATCCTGACCACCATTGACGTCGAAACCAAGCTCTTGTATAGCCTATCCAGGGTTTCTTGTTAGTCAAAAACTTTTTGGCGGGATGTTTGAATTCAAATCTGTTTTGACGCACTTTCAAATTTCAGAGAAATAAAATCTTTTTTATATTACATTTGGACAACATACAAAAGTTCCGCTTAATCCATTCCAAACGTACCTAATAGGCCCAGAAAATAAGTTTTTTTATAACAAGAAACTCTGACCCAGTTATATCATGTGAGCTAAATTCCATACATCCCTTGTACTTGTACATATTTTGCTGTGAAAGTGGACAGATGGAAACGTTTTTGTACTTGATGCAACCTCTTGAGAATAATTTGACTATTTTTCTCATTTTTTCATTATTTTCCCAGATGTATTTGATTTATACACTCAAGTATGTAAGGCGTTATTCCATATTTCTTCGATTCTTTTCTCTGACAACGCACATGGCAGTCGGTCATGTTGATTAGATTTTGCCAAGAGTTTGTTTACATCGTTAGGGTCGCATCGTTGGATAATTTTTTCATCTGGATAAGTTTATGAGTACGTGCATACATATACCTAGTTTATATTTGTATAGATATAGTTTATATTGCTCCAAACGCGTGGCGAATTTAACGTATGCACACGTGTAAATCCTGTTTTCACGTTCAAATCTATACAGCAATATGTACGACTCGCACCGATATCAAATGTTTTTGCGAAGAATGACTAACTGAAGGTTCAACTGAAATTTTGTTATTTTATGACAAATGTAGCATTATAATACAATCGTTAAAAATTTGAAAACAATGATACTATATCTAGTTTTCCAGTCGGTGAGTCAGCCAAATTTCACTGGTTGGCGCGGCGCTGTAGGATAATGATAAATATATTTTTCTGGTAACTAAAGCGGCGCGCGTTAAAGTGAGTCATGTAAAATACATTATTTTTCGTTCTCTGCGATATTAGTAAATTGAGTTGTTCGGCTAAATCCCCATTCGGCATAACCATTTTCGGCTAAGTCGAATTCGGCTGAGTCATTTTCGGCCAAGTCAATTTTGGCATAATTGATTCCGGCAAACTCAAGGCTTAGCACTCATGTTGTTGTTGTTTTATTGGCTTCTAAGAAATTCACAATATCATGCTTAAAATTAAATGAACCATTACAATTGAACATAAAAATATCACAAAATTTATTTATGTTCAAAAAATTTCAGTCGACCCTCCAACGTCTGACACATCGCGCATATCCGTCGTGTTTGCCAACGATTTGCATGGAATGCAGGGCACCAATACACAAGCGGCTAATGAGGTCAGTTATGTTTTTATTTAATTAAATTAATTATATTTATTTATATTTTTACATTTACATCAAAGAATGTCACTACATATTGTATAAAAAAATTCCTACCAGTCACGAAATCCACCACTATTTACAAAAATTAAACGTAATAAACATCGTAATAATCAGGTGAGTCACACGTTTATATTAATAAAATACAATTAATTGTTAGAACAAATTCATCTCACTTGAAGCACAATCACTACTATATTTATCAACCATATTTTAAAAAGCACACGTTAGAAACATACGTTATAAAGTTGTTCATGGTTAAAAATCTACTATGAAATCTACTAAAAATCTATGCATCAAAATCGAAAACGTCAATTCGAGAATTCAAAATATTTAAGAAAATCAATTCTAGTATAATTGTTTACTGGTAAAAAGTAGTTCGTGCAATTACTGAACCTAAACTTACAGTACAAACATACTGTATGTACAATGCAAAACAAATTACGACAGAATATACGACAGAATAAACAGCAGCTTGTTCGAACCTGAAACGCAACGAATTTTTTCTCGTAACTGTATTTGTGTTTACCATGTTTTTAGGTAATCACAATTTGGTTAGGTGATTTATTTAGTTGGTGCAATTTTTACTTCGTCATATTATTACTGACTTAATTCCAATGTATTTCTAGAAAACTACTTGTACAAAAACGTATATTAAGACGTTCTGAGAAACTTTCTTGCGCATTGAAATTGTACAACATTTTAATTTGCTATTTACTTCGTTTTTTCCCCCAAAGGAACATGAGTATTATAAAGACGCGAATTCAAGTTCAGTCTCCTAGTCAACAATGAATGGTCTACTATGTTTTCGGACCTGACATGAGGTGCCACTAGATAATTGGGGCCCGTATTGAATGGCACAGTGGGTATATCCAGTTCAGATTCCAGACAATGGTGGAAAAGTAAATCGATTTCCCATATAGCGGAAAGTTTCCCCATAATGAATTAAACTGTTTGGTTTAAGGCCATGGTTTCTGCAGACTAAGTAACTTCATTGAATACAATTTAACTTTATGGAAACTCAAAGAATGAAAAAGTCTAGTATTTTTCCCACAATTCCTTATTGGACCCATACGATGACAAAGAAAACAGCCTGGATGGTAGTGCCAATCTCAGAACTCTGAGTTGCAGACAATAACCTGCCACGGCTACGAATTCTGTTTTTTTTCGGTGTATAACTTGGTCATGATATCTTGTTAAAAATTTTTATCTGAAAACCTTTTACAATACGTTTAATTAGTTAGGCTTGTTTGTGTGTTTTCCACATGCAGTGTGAACAGCTAAGACTTTTGGTTTAGTTTGAACGCGCGCCGTATTTTGAATGCGTGCCAAAAAGATTACGGCAATAATTTCGGAGTAACGAGAAATTCTGATCAGACTTTAGGAGACCGGTAAATGGTTGAATGAAAGAAATCATCGAATCGTTGCCATTTTCATTCTTCCTGAATCCGGTTCATTAAAAAAGTTTGATACACATGTACACACGTATCTCGTTGAAAAGGGTTTCATCATAATCAGCTAACAAAACAACAGATATTAAATAACAGACAATATTTATTATGAAGCCAAATTCATGGAGTTCATTTTCAAAACAACATCTCTTTATCATCACCAATATTATCGTTTTATTAGTCAAATGTGAACACATGGGAGCACAAATGAATTGCGATTCATGCAATCTGAGAGAATTAAAAAAACAATTAGTCGTTCAATGTCTTTCTATTACGAAACTCGCTTCCGTTGTGGCAGAGATTCGACAGGCTTCGGTGGTTTATGGCTTCGCAGGGTGGTGGTATGTACCATACCTGGTACCTGGTGGCATAGGGCATGGACAGGTGTGCACATGCCACCGGAAAAAGCTGGCCAATTGTGGTGTGTGGTTTTCAAATTCACCTGATATTGCTGCCAGCCAACCACCAGAGCTAAGCTACATACATGACCTATGTAACCTAAGCTAAAGCTTACCAGTGTGATGTTACTAATAATTATTAAACGAGATTCCAGGGAAAGGAAGTATTCACCTCTTTGTCTGTCTCTCGATTTCCAAACAACGATTCTGTTTCTTGAAAACATGTGCTAAAAATTTATCCGAGTTGTATTCTAATGTCCCACCGCATTCAACTCACTCATACTTAACTCGTGCTCAGAATATGAGTGAGTCGTCTTTTGACAGCCGGCTCATGTATGTAGCTTTGGCTATGTATAGCCTATAACATCCGGTTGAATAAAAATAACCAATTTTCAATGCGGTAATGTATCTTGTTTGTTCAGTTCTATACAGCATGATAAACTAAAAAGCTCTTATGTATTTAACGTACTGCAAAGAAATTCTCTAGAAAGTTTCGATGGAATGTTCCAGAACTTTTCGAGCAATGTTTGGTAACCCAAGTCGACTCGTCCTCAACTCACTGGCGGACGAGCGTATAGTTAAAAGCTAAGGACTTTTTCCTAAAAGAGGTGGAAATTCCTCTCAGTTTTTTTTTCGCTCTAAATATAATTAAATATAATATATATAATTAAAAGCTAGATTAAGAACTTCTGGGGAAATAAAAAGGAAAAATACATTTTACTAAATTCGGTTCTTCTTTTCAAGCACTGTGCATGTTATGGTGGGTGTGTGAACCATGTTTGCTCAAGCCATATGTTGCCACCATTTATGTGCCAAATGTTCTCGAATAAAGCAAACATTTCCACATAAAATAAATATGTACTTTGACATTTATATTTTGGCAAATGTACGTTAAAAGTCCTAAAATTATTAAGAAACAAACTTCATAAAAACGTAAAAAATAAGATGCTAAAAAATTATGCTTCTCCCCTAGCAATGTGGTGGTTGTAAGCCATGTTTGCTCAAGCCATATGTTGCCAACGTTTATGTGCCAAATGTTCTCGAATAAAGCAAACATTTCAACATAAGATAAATATATTTGTTTTGACATTTATATTTCGGCATACATACGCTAGAAAATTCAATTATTATTCAGAAACGATGATTTCATTTCAACGTGTTATAAACCGATATTCATATCTGCTTACTGCCTATACTGAGTAATAGGCTTATGGAGTTCCCTTTTTCCCAACCAATATTGACAACATACAGCATTCCCATTCCATTTCATATGATTGTTGTTCGATATCATCATAAAATCTACTTACCGGGAAACACCTACGTAGAATTCACATCAGGTTTTCCCTTAAATCTAAAGTACGTCAAAATCAGTTGGTTTTATTGGTAGTTTTTATTGCAGTTTCATTTTCATGAATTCGTTGGTGCCTAACTCAATTAATTCAATATGTGGAACATGACCAGTACGACAGCTGTTAAGATTAGGAAAAATAATTTCATTAAACATGGTTGAACTTTCTACTTATCATAATTTTCTTCCTATCCGCTATTCAGTGATTTGACGATATTGCAGATAAAAACAGCCGAAATAGCCCGATGGCAGTAAAACCGAAACTACCCTACGAATTGCTACTTACCCATCTTGTAAGCGCACCTCTAACGTTTACGTAAGCATTTTTCACGATTTGATCAAATATACATAAAACTACTCTGAGAAAAAAGCTTATTGTAATGTAAATTTTTTTGCCTTACATTACATTTGGCTTTGTATCTTTCTTCTAACCGACAGCCATTATTTTTGCATGAGAATGCCGATCTTATACAATCATACTTTCTCAAGCCACTACTGCTCCTCTGCTTCAACTAGTTTACCAAGTTGAGTGAATTGGCGCATAAAATCACGATTTCCTCATAATTTTCAACACCGGTATAACCAAAATAATTTGTTCAAATACAAAATTATTTTGCATGTTCAATTTATATTCCTTGTGTTATTGGATATGGATACCATGGTCATTGTACTGACATTCATCCCATCATTCATTCATTCATCGTATTCATTCATTCGTTCAATCTATGAGAAAATTTATGAGATTACCTGTTCGTCATATTGACAAACCGCCAAGGTCGTCTTCAGATGATATTCTGTTCCATTATATTCATATAAAGAGACTCCGATATTTTCATACGTTTCACTAGCGAACGAGGAACTAAAAGAACGAAAAAGTGGGAGTTCTCCACTTTTCGGCGGACCCAAGAAGTATACTTTGTTCATAAGGTGTAGATAGAATGGCCCCAAAAACTGATAATACACCTTTTTCAATTACCTTTTTTCTGGAGGATTGGTTCGGTTCGTCTGCCAGTGATACAGTACGATGACACTTTCGTTTTTTTTCTCTTCTGTGTGCACAAGTGCACTGGAGGACGAGCTGTGTAAAGGCATGAGGGGAATTCCCATTTAGCTCAAAAACCATTATTCCTCTGAATTTTATTAAACTTATAAGTGTAAAATAAAAAAACTTCCTGCTCGACACCGGAATTTTTTTTTTTATTTAGTCTATTTGGTTTTCTGGAAGTGTGCACAACCCGAGAAGGTGTGATACAAAGGTGTTTACACACACACCCGAGCCGATGGATATATTGACTGTGTACATAGAGACTGTCGTGTTTAGTCAGTCAGTCCGTCAGTCAGTCCGTCAGTCAGTCAGTCAGTCAGTCAGTCAGTCAGTCAGTCAGTCAGTCAGTCAGTCAGTCAGTCAGTCAGTCAGTCAGTCAGTGAGTCAGTCAGTCAGTGAGTCAGTCAGTCAGGCAGTCAGTCAGTCAGTCAGTCAGTCAGTCTGTCAGTCAGTCAGTCAGTCAGTCAGTCAGTCAATGACTCAATCGATTTGAAAAACTATGAAATTGATGGACTGACATTTTTGTCGAAAAGAGACCGTCAGTCAGTCAATTAGTCAAGGATTAAGTTAGTGGTTATTCCAGTTTGCAAGTCAGACAGGCGATGATTTCATCATTCATTCATTCAGTCAGTCAGTCAGTTACATAGTTGGTCAATTAGTCGATGAACCAGTCATAACAATCAGTCATTTGTTCAGTTGGCAAGTCAGTCAGTCAGTCAGTCAGTCAGTCAGTCAGTCAGTCAGTTCAGTCAGTCAGTCAGTCAGTCATTCAGTCAGTCAGTCAACCACTTCAACCCGATCGACTGTCGAACCTACAAACATATCTACATCTATCATTCGTGTACTTTTTCTGTACCAGTTCTGTCGCACAAAGAACCAATTGACGTGCAAACAGTGAAAGAACTTCACATCAGCGCATAAGCGCTAGTTTCGTTCAACATTCGATAATTACATACACGCTGTCGTTGGAACAATAGTCGTTCATATTTCTCTTGGTAGAAATAACCTGACCAACTATTCTGTATGTTTGTTGGTAACCAACAATCTACGTACCAAGTTGTCAGTAAGTTAGCCGAAGTTTGTAGGATAAAAAAAACTAGATATCTCGAAAAATTAGTTTTTCTATCAAAATTTTCCTGAATAAAAAGTGGTTTTTCATTACCAGTATATGAAGTTATAGCTGTTTTTTCGGTCGATGTCATTGATAAATAAGCCTAATTTTACTTTTATTCATTTCCTTGTTTGCTCAGCTGTTGACAAATGTTCATGATCAGGTCCTGTTTACTTTCTGTTTCAAAAAAAACTTATTGCCGCTCGGCCGCTCAATCTACTTTCCAACGACCAAATTTTCCATGATTCCACTTGACTGCTTCATAATTCCTTATGATTTCAAAAATCACATGTACATAAATACAGTATTCGATTCAAACACGGAAAACCTACCTGGCCAGCCGTCTTGTATTTGCTCAGCCATCACGGTCCTAGTCATTCCATGCTCTGATTCAACGGTTGAACGCACTAGAGAGTGAGAAGGATAGGGAAAAGTGGAACGATTCCCTCTCTCTGAGGGTTTCCCTACGTGACGTTTGACCCTTAACGTGTTTGTAAAATAGTCTAAAAACTGCTGATTCCACCTGTTGAAAGAAATTCCTCTTCATTCGGAAGGTTGGCTCGTCCGCCGGAAAGGATATGGTCTGGTTTTTGACCGGATCTCATGTTGAACCAGGCTGCCATAAATAATTCTACAAATAGCGGATGAGTAAAGAAAGACATGAGGATTCATCAAAGATTGGTGATTTACCCGTTGTATGATCACGCCGTCGAAAGCGGTATCCGCATTTGAAATCCCTCAAGAGAGGGTAAAATCTCTTGATCATTCGCTTCTGCCTCCCAGCATTTCTGTGGTGTATGCACACCTGGACCCTGGTATTTATCATGCCCATGAACCACCATACTGGCATGATAGCCAGGCTGAACCATGATCCGTCGTTCCCATTGATCGAAACGTAGGTATACCTACATACATATGTACCCGGACGTGGCCAAGTCAGTGTTCCATTGCGAGTCTGACTTGGTCAAATATTGAGTGAATCATAGACAAAACTGAATGTGCCAACTGGACAATATTTACATTTGTGCCTTTTTACGAAGGTATGTACTCGTGTTTACAAATGTATCATTATAATATCGAGTCCCTTGATGGATGAATCAGGATAGGTCGAGTATACTAAATTACATCACGTGACATGACATCTATAGTTTCACACGTAGTCAGTTTGCCGCCTTTTCGCACTTGAAACAACTTCAAGTACTAACTTTTTACAATATTTATGGAGTAGTTTGGTAAAAGAAAAAAACTAGATCCATTTCATGAAATCGTACTTGCGAACAATAAAAGTATTGTCCATGATGAATTCGTTCTTTCACGACGCGAATTACGATGAATCCATTCCAAATCAGGGCATTCACCCTTCATGCATGGGACAAGTTTCGTTAATATTGTTTAACGTTTCACGTGTTTCAGTGCTTTAGCGTGTCAGTTGCTAACATCACCTGCATCTGTCTTCGTATTTCTGAAACTCTATGAACTTCCATTAATCATTCAATTCGATTAAAGTCAAACATTGAATTTTTAATAAGTTTTTCTTTAATAATGGAAAATCAGCCGACGGCAAACAGTGTGAAGCGCAATAACTATACCACTGGACTTTTAATCGAGGGATAACCGGATTGTAACCAGCTTGTCCGGGGAATAAATAAATCGCTCAAAACGACACCCATTTTTATATTTATAGTCCTGTTTACTGCTATCGCGTCGCTTTCGGGTTTCTCGGAATTTTGCCCGATTTTCTCCGAGATTTCACATGGAGAATTCCGTATTTTTTGTAGAAAATTCTATTTTTATACCATGTTTGAGTAGGTTTCTCTGTTTTTTGTGAACCTTCGTACAGTAGAATGGTAGGAGTGGATGCACGCTCATTTTTTATTTTTAGAACCGGTTTTTCGTTTTTTTACCGAAGTTACATAAGTATGTCATCACATCATCTAGCATTGATTCTAATTACTGGTACGAACAAGTTTTGTTACCAATCATGTATGTATGTATGTACATACTTTGATGGTGTTTATAGGCCCACATTCATCACATCATCTAGCATTGATTCTAATTACTGGTACGAACAAGTTTTGTTACCAATCATGTATGTATGTATGTACATACTTTGATGGTGTTTATAGGCCCACATTATTTTCACTTGGAAGCGCGTAATGTTTTTTTATTCAAAAAATCACTTATTCGACGCATGTTTAAAAAGGGAGGAGGCGTTTTCAACTTTGGCTTTTTCAACTTCGGTCTTTTCAACTTTAAAAAAATGTCCTGGAAATTCTGGGGCAGGTGTTTTCAACTCTGGCTTTTTCAACTTCGGCTTTTTCAACTTCGGTGTTTTTAACTTTGAATGCATATATTATTATGTGTGCCTAACCCTGTACCACTAATTATGGATGTTTAGATAGATTTTCATTGAATATGCTTGCATGCATGTAAGTGACTAGTGAGTGAATGAGTGAGTGAGTGAGTGAGTGAGTGAGTGAGTTATTACACACACACACGGCTCAAAAATTTTAATTTCGGTGTATTCGGTTTCTTTCTGGAATTAAGTGTATGTTTTTTCTTTGAAGCCTGTTGAACTTCTTATTACACTATCCTTGCGTCGAAGGTTTGAGACTGAATGTAATCTGATGATATCTAATTGTACAATCTTAACTTGTTGAAACATGCACATAAATATTAGTCTGGTTCTATGTTGTTGATAAATTTAATGAAATAAATGATGTGTTCATTAGTTTCATTGGTTTGTTAAAATTTTCACCCGTTTACCCTATACCGTTCAATAAAGATGGCGATAACAGTGCCGTCAAACTTTCTGAGTAAACGATAAATCTTTGATATAACTTTTAAAGTTTCGAAGATAAAAGTTATATCAAAGATTTATCGTTTACTCACAAAGCGAAAAGCGAAATCTTAGGTTAAAAGTTTAATGTGTTTACCGCAAAGTTGAAAAGACCGAAGTTGAAAAAGCCGAAGTTGAAAACACCTGCTCGCGAAAAATAATGTCAAAGTTGAAAAGACCGAAGTTGAAAAAGCCAAAGTTGAAAAAGCCAAAGTTGAAAACACCCTGCCGCGACTCAAATTTTAAAGTTGAAAAGACCGAAGTTGAAAAAGCCAAAGTTGAAAACGCCTCCTCCCGTTTAAAAAAACTCATGGTATTATGATAAAACATAAGTTTCACGAAATTTTTCGTGTACGTCAGAATATCTGTTTAGTAAATGTTACATAGTTATTCAATTCTTAATTTCTCGATTTTTTTTATTTTTTTATATTTTTTTAATTCATCATCATGTTTAATTCTATCTAGAATACTTTTTTCAAACTTTTTTTTGTAAACCCCCCCCCCCCCCCAACTAAATCATCATGATCATTTGTCAACTTTGACCGATTATTCTGCTCAAATTTGTCACCGTTACCAACGACAATGTCCCACTTTTTTACCGAACGCAATGATGATAAAATCAAAGTTAACCGTTCCACACCCATTTTCGACACAATTTCGATGGGTGAAAAGATTCAGTTGATTGTTGATTATGTTCGTTACGTCATTTACTCATCGTTCAGACCCCATACTGGCGGGCATAGAAGTTTTTCAGACCCTTAACAAAATCATATGTTGAACTCAACAGCTCAACAACAACACTAATTTGAAACCATACAAACAGGAGACAACCTAATTTAAATTTTGAGTTTCGTTCCAAAATTTTGGTGTTTACCTTGTGTTGCGAATGTCATATTATTCAAATGAACGTTTGTTATATACCTTAAAATATTATATACCTTAATACTTAAAAGCGCTGAATTTTAGTTAGCAACCAGTTTAATGTTTCCAAAAACAACATCTCTAATCTCAACGCACAATCCATTATCAATCAGACGCATGATCCCAATCATCGATCTTTTGTTCGTTGGCTTTAGTATCGGACAAAAATCCATGTTTTCGGGCATAGTTGTAGAAAATTGAAGACAGAAAAAAGCAAAATTTACAAATAGTATCTCGAGTGCTAGTTCTAATAAGCCAAAATTTGTTGTATTCCTATTGGCTATGGTTATCTTTTCATCCGCGATTAAGATAAAACAACACTAACGGTAAAAAGAACATCCATTCGTCAAACGGTCTGTTATTCCAACGTTTTCGGGTAACAGTAACACGAACAGCGTTCATTTGTCAAAACAGTCTGTTATTCCTGTGTTTTGCAGCGCCCAATTATCAGGTTTTGTGCGCTTATTCTCTTGATTATGGACTGCACACATCGTGCTTAAACGTTTGCTTCAGTTTATCAGGTATCAATCATTATTGTTTCGTGTTTCGCTACTAAAATCAGACCAATAACAGTGTTTATCTCTCCGCATTAGCATTAGCAACAGCTCTACGGGCATATATATTTATTTTTTTGCTTGAAACAAATCTGGTCGGTTTTCAGATGAATATTTTTGGTGTTTGCTTTTGAGCTTAAATGTTTATCTGATATACAGCGGGAGCGGATTGAATGATACTCTTTAATAAGGATTTTGTAAATGAAACAACAGTTTTTTCGCCAATGTTTCACTTATTTTAATCAATAAACATCCATCCGTTGTATTTCAAAAGTTACATGTGTTACTTCTTCATTCATTATTTTTTTATCAATTTCCAATTTTTACGAATTTTTTATCTTCATTCATTTATCAATTTCCGTTCTACATCCAAATGTTTTTTATGGATTGCATTACGGCTTAGTTTTTTTGTTTGAATAGGTTTGTCACACTATATAACTGATTTATTTGTCTCAAATTGATCCGTTTTAACAACAATTCACTCGAGTATCATTTGGTGACTGACTGACTGACTCATTCGGTATTTACGTGCGTGGTTTTAGACGATTGAGTTCGCCATTGTTGTTGTTGTTGTTGTTGTTGTTGTTGTTGTTGTTGTTGTTGTTGCACATGCGTCTGTGTGTGGGCAGATGTGCGACAAAATGATATTTTGTCACTATTCTAAAATCCGAGATTGATTGACGAATTCGCGCGCGCCCCTGCTTGATTCTCCTTGGTCCTCATTCAATTCTCCTGTTGTTGTTGTTGTTGTTGTTGTTGCTGTTGTTGTTGTTGTTGTTGTTGTTGTTGTTGTTGTTGTTGTTGTTGTTGTTGTTGTTGTTGTTGCACATGCGTCTGTGTGTGGGCAGATGTGCGACAAAATGATATTTTGTCACTATTCTAAAATCCGAGATTGATTGACGAATTCGCGCGCGCCCCTGCTTGATTCTCCTTGGTCCTCATTCAATTCTCCTGTTGTTGTTGTTGTTGTTGTTGTTGCTGTTGTTGTTGTTGTTGTTGTTGTTGTTGTTGTTGTTGTTGTTGTTGCTCGATCCTCATATATTTCTAATCATCTGGCTGGTGTCGATCGAGGTCATGAATCCATAAAATATAGGGCAAAATTATAGCACCATCTGCTCATAAAGGCAGATCTGGTTGATCATTTCTTTAACGATCCTGTACTCATCATAGAAGGCAAAGCGGACGTGGAAGGGAGGGAAAATCCCTTCTTTTACTTAGGCTTATATTTTCTAAACTAGAGTGTGTTTTCAAGATGATTATCAAAATAGACGGAGTTTGCCGATTCCTCCTTCTTTAGAGAAACGCCCCTCTTGTAGATGGTGAAGGAATCCTTCTTGAAGACAACCAAAAAAATTAGTTTAAAAAAAATATGTAGGAAAAAAAATTACACAACCTATTTCCAGTTTCAAAACTCACTTTATGTGTGAATGTCTCCCTGCGTTGGTCCTTCTAATCATCACTGAGTTCTGGTACCCCGCTGCGGTGACTGAAAACCTGCGCTCTGGTGTTTTCCTATAAATATGTACATACATAGCTGGTGAAATACCCTGAAGTTATTTTATAGGATTCTCAAAACTTTTATTTGACCTCTTCAAAAAATAGCACATCTTATACAACTGTGACTATAATAAAGCACCAGAGAATCTAACTTTATATGGGACACATTTTGTAATTGTTGAAATTTCGGTATAAAAATTAATGCACTCAGTGTGACCGTGTTTTCTTCTCTCTTTAATCTGGTAATTGTTAAACATATTAATTTATTATATAAATTCCGTCTAATTCGATTTCCTGACCACACATCTTTCATGATCACGTTTCCCTAGAAGTTCGCCGGAAACTCATTTGATGATGCATCTGGAACAACCCTCCTTATGAATAGAAGGCGCATTTTAATCCTGTCTTGCATGACGATCATAACATGATTGGATTTCATTGATCTAGTTAATAAACAAATAAATAAAATTATTTAGTCAAAATTTTGATATCAAATTCATTTTTGGTTCACATTCCTTTTATTTTGTAGTCGAGTGGTTGGAAGATGAACAGCTGCATCCCGAACTTTTATTGTTCAACATAATACTGAATTATAAGTTACAGTTGAAACTCAGACTCCAAACCTTCTCTTTCCCATTTGTTCCATTTGCTTTTCGACAATTGCTTGACCACATTTTACTCATAACGAAACGAATATTATTCTTTGCTTCTATTTATTGCCATTACTGGGGGTCAAGGGGCTGATCGGCGAATCATATGTAAGTTTTGTTCGAAAAAGTTTACTAATTTCACAAAAAGTAAGATTATTTCGCCACATTTCGAAGCAAAATTTTTGATTTTAGAAGTTAAAAGGGTTCCTAAAAACCTAAAAGTTGAAACGGTTACTTCCTTCCCATTTTATCCGCTGGTGTCGTGGGGTGAACAAACTTGAGTACGTCGGTTGCATGCTTGATACTTGGCCGAAATATCGCCGTGTTCTATTGTTCACATCCGATTGTTGCGTTGAGTCAGATTGCATGTGCTCTTTTGCCCTTATACCCTACCCTTTCCGAGGTTTCTTGTTACTCTGAGAATTTTTGACCGCACAGTATAAAAAAATTAAAAATGAGCAAAAATCTTTGTTCACTTGACAACATACTATGTATATAAATTATTAGATCAATTTTTGTTTCAAAAACCATTGATACACTCGTTCTTGTGTTGAAATTCAGATTCATTCTATAGATACAGTACGTGCCTCTTAACATTTGTTGTTGGTTATATTGTTTTTTCGTGATTCATCAAATACACGTAGTTCCAACCACAAAACGTTTTGTACATAGCTTCAAACACACACAAAGCACGTCCTTGTAAACTAGAATAATACTACACTATGTACCTATGTAAACTTACACTACCCCGTGTAAACTAATATTACACGTGCGCGCACATACGCAAAATTGAGTACCAGTCGTGGATATGCCAAACTTTTCACGGTCGTTTATCGCGCGATTGACATATCATGAAATTTCACAATATTCTGTAAAAAACACCTCCATGATCGGATATATAAATAGTAGGTGTTATATGTTTTTTTATTTCCATCATGTGTATAGGCGTTTTTTTACGATTCGTATATTCGCGTGCTAGCGTGAGCGACATGACAATGTTAGTCATGTTGTCTGTCAGTTGATATGTCTGTCTGTCGGTCTCTGCATGTCTGACAGTCATCCATCAGTCTGGCTGTCTGCCAGTCAGTGTGTCAAAGTCGCTATCAGTCACAGTTGTCGTCCAGTATCTATATCAGTCGAACAGTCATTTAACTTATTTTTAAGTCCACATACATAACAGATAACAAAGTTTAATTTCTGATAATGTAATCCTCCATTTCGATCTATTTTTGTCGGTAACATCATCATCATCAAGAGTAGACTAAACGCATAAGACCACTGACACGCGTACTACTTGGTACTACCGCAGATGATACTACTTCATCCAAAATCAGTAGATTTCGAGTCGTAGAGTTTATTTGTGTTGTTATCATGGCAAAGAAAGTCGTTTTATGATTGCTTTACATTATTTATTCAAACAACAAGTTATTGCGGGTCAACGTAGTGCAAAGCGAAAATCTATTTCAAGAATGCGACGAAGAAATCCGTGAAATTCCTATATAAAATTATATGGAATTCCCATTCTATTTTGGGATGTAGGAAGTAGAATTTGTTGCAATGAATTTCATATAGAATTTGTTTTAAAGCGTAGTTGAAAACTGCTAATTCCTCCCTCTTTGAAGAATTTTCCTTCCCTTTAGAGAATTGGCTCGTTCACCAGTAGAATTCCATTAATGTGGGTCAAATCAGTGAAAATTCTTTATAACGTTCAGAGATGAAATGAGGAAAGTAATAAAAAATTGCGGTTAACGAAACGATTACTCGACATGGTACCATCATCACTTCCTTTGTTAAACCACCAAGTCTTTGTTTTATGCCGACGACCCTCGTCGTTATGACCCCGTTTCTTTCCCTTAAATCAATCATGCCGTCTTCTTTGTGGGGTGGGACGAACGCGATTGCATTCATCCCTGGACGCTAATCCATCCTTTCACTAGCGGACGAGAAGGGGTGAAAAAAGTGGATTTCCCCCTCTCTTTAGCTTAAAAAAAGTAGAATTCGTTCACTAAGGTGTAGTAAAGATAACCTATTTCTGCGGATTCCCCCTCTTTGATGAAATTCCCCTCATTTTGGAGGAATAGCTCGTCCGCCAGTGCCTGGACGCTAATCCATCCTTTGCATGTATCATAACATCCCTTGTTGTATCTCATTTTGTTATGTCCAATCCATGTAAAAATTTCCAGTCTGTTGTTCTACATATTTATTTTTCACAGAATTTTTCAAAATGATCCATCCTTTACAACACTCGTTTGCATCCCATCTGTTTTGCATCCATGTAAAATGGGCAATCTGTTGGTTCTACATTCGGTTTTACATCATTTTCCAGCATCAAAACACTTTTAATTTGTAATTAATGTTTTTTAAATGACTTTACTTCAATTAATGTACTTACTTTAATTAATGTACTGATAATATGAAAAACGTATTTAATCTTCACCTGAGCCTAAGCGCTCCCCTTAATCAAGTCAAAGTAGTTGTTTCATGCGCTTAATGACTGAATCCATTGTTCAAGTTTTCTATTTTTTTCATTTTCTGCAAATTCATTATCTCGCGCTCTAATGCTAAGATAATAATGCAAAACAAGACCAGCTTTGTCGTGTTTATGTTAATAGGGCTGGACTCGTTGATCCAGTTTATGCTAATCACAAACTCCGATATCAAATCAATTCAAATAATAAAGTCTCTTGTATGTGCATACTTAACAGATGATATCATACTTATTGATAAACAAACTAAATACCGCTCATTACTATACACCCAACTGATAATAATAAGCAATGGTTTCTGAAAATAAAATTCCAAATGCTATTTTGACTAGTTTGTGAAAGACAATTAAAGTTTCAATTCCGTAAATTCAGTTTTTCTCTCATTTAAACTGTTCCCAGGGTGTAATCATACACTAGCCCAGATATGTAAATGTGTGTTCATAGTCGAGATTTTCGAAACTTTTAGTAACGTTCTGAGCCATTCCGTTTTCGACATTTTCTTCGGTTTCAGAGTTCACCATGAAAAATTCCGAAAACCTCTGGCAACTCAACCATGACGGCGACCAATTTACAGAACTCCTGCTTCTCATAAGCATAATTCGCCACCAAAAATACCTTGCTTTACATTCCGCAAACATTATGTTGCTTATACTGCTGCACTGCACCTGCAACTGCAACAGAATATTTAATTACTATTATTCGGGCTGCACACGTGTCGGCTATTATGTTTTTTGCATCATGTTTTCCGCATTGTATTCTACTTCCATTTTAGTGTGCGGAAATGTAATTCACTGTGGTTGTTGTTGTTGTTGTTGTTGTTGTTGTTGTTGTTGTTGTTGTTGTTGTTGTTGTTGTTGTTGCGGTTGCGGTTGCGGTTGCGAAACACATGCATTACACGTAACATTTGTCGTTCGCGTTGCACACGTGTCCTACGAATTTGCATGGAATGTTTTTGTGGTAACATGCTATTTTACATTAATCCATTAGCGAGCGGTTTCAGGTAACACATCAGGCGTATTTAAACGTGTAAACTAAAAAAATACATGTTCAATAAATTTACTTATTACATAAGACATCATTATCTTGTTTCCCAAGTAAACATGACTTCAATATCACTGTTTTACGGTTATGATTCTAGGCAAACAAGTCTAGATACAACTATACTGCTCATGATTGATTATGCAAAAAATCCGAATCGAGTTTACAAGCAAAGAAAATTACATGAGTAAAATTTTTCCTTCAGTGTCAGTTGCATACGAGATTTCAAGTTCTGGAAATGGCTCAAATAAAAGGATTTTTTTTAATTCTTAAGTATTTTGATCTTCCTTATAATAATTACCCGTTATTCTAATATTTTTATGCATGTTTCTGAATTAATTACATGTGTTTTGCCTCGAAAAGGTGAGCGCAGCCGATTTCCCCAGTAAAACTTTTCTCCTTCAACAATGATCGAAAGTGTTACAACGTATTGCATAATGAAACACGAGCAGTATACATACTTCACTCCTTCCGGCGTCATTGAACACATTTTGGAAAACCAGAACACCAACTTTTAAAGGTTCTGGAATATTTTTCTTCCACTGGTGAACTTGTTAGTCAGCAAGTTCACACACTGGCGGACGAGCTAATCCTCCAAAGAGAGGGGAATATCATCAAAGACGGGGATCGGCAGTTTTGAGGCTATTTGACCGTAGGGAATTCAATTTTTTTGAAAATGCCAAAGAGGGGGAATTCCTTTTTTACACCTCTTTCTCGTCCGCTAGTAAGTTCACGTCATGTGTTCGGTCGAGTTTGTTTGATCAGATCTGCTGTTGTGACGTTCATGTATCTACACGTGTGCTTCATATCATGCATCCTCTCATTGATGTTTATCAAACAACACTTCAGGCAAACTGCATGGTTGTCCACGCACTCTTCAGTTCTACCTAATTCTGCAAGTAAAACTGCAGATGCTACACTTGAAAGAAATTGCCTGAATCTTATACTTTTTATACTGAGTTTTTCTTTACCATCCCAAGCTTTACCATGTTGACTCTCCTCACTGAATCGATCAGCCTACGTACTTCAAGATTCACGTAAATCTCTCAGTCTAGACTCTAGCGATTTCCACGAAAACCAATGGTCCTGGTTTGAAACCTAAAAGAATTCATAAGATTCACAAAATGGTGAAAGTTTCCTTCTCACCATATCGTATTACAGTAAACTCTTTCAGTCATGTTTCATCGGCTGATCGCAGTCATTACCATTATCAGTAAGTCCGACAGCTTCACGATTCACATGCTCAGAAAAACCTTACCGTTTTTTCCGTCTTTCCCATAGTTAATGACGAGCTAATTCTCAAAGGGAGGAAACTCTCTCCAAAAAGGGGGAATTGGCAAAAAATTGGTAATTTTACCTACACCTAAGGAACAAATTCTATTTTTTGACAACGCCAGAAAGGGGGGATTTCCACTTTTCCCACCCTTTTTCGTCCGCCTTTCCCATAGTTAATGACTGCAGAATTCCGTCTCGACTCCATTCGGATAGTTTCGTAGTTTTATCTGATTCATTTATTTCCCTGACCATAAATTTCCGCGCGGAACAAAAGGGAAAAGTTTATGTGAACTTTGTTATCACCTTTCGGGCGCACCCTTGATCTTTTCACGTCTGCTTGTCGTGACCGACCTGTGAATTACTATCTGATTCGCCAGTGGTTGTTGTTGTTGTTGTTGTTGTTGTTGTTGTTGTTGTTGTTGTTGTTGTGGTTGTTGTTGTTGTTGTTGTTGTTGTTGTTGTTGTTGTTGTGGTTGTTGTTGTTGTTGTTGTTGTTGTTGTTGTTGTTGTTGTTGTTGTTGTTGTTGTTGTTGTTGTTGTGGTTGTTGTTGTTGTTGTTGTTGTTGTTGTTGTTGTTGTTGTTGTTGTTGTTGTTGTTGTTGTTGTTGTTGTTGTTGGTGTTGTTGTTGTTGTTGCTCGCTTGTATGTTCGTTGGTTTGTTCGATCACCACAACATGTATGAACTTATGTAAGATAATTCGCTCCACATCTTTCACATTATTTCCTTAATTCAGTCAAATCAAATACATTATAGAAAGCCGGTTATTTTAATCCAGTCTTCATTATTCCCATTTTCGTGGCGCGAAAATCACAATACACGATTTACAGTGCACACCTTTTCATATTAAATTCAAACACATTTGCTCATTGTTTACTTTTCGTCGGATACACAGAAGCAGCGACAACATCACCAATAGTTCATCTGCAACACTTCCAACAACAACAACAACATTATGTTACATACACAATTGCACTGCAATACTTTTAAACTACAACAACAATAAAAACAACAACAGTAACAACTATATTTCCCACGTTTCACTCAGCACAGTCTTGTTATTGTCGTCAATTCGAAACTGTATAGTGGGGCCAAATGATTGTACCAGATTTTCTTCTTGTAGTTAAGTACTGTGCTGTCGTAGCTTCCAGTGTAGGCTGAGATATCTACGTCTGTATAGTATGTACGTATAGTCGAATTTTTTGGTTACGCTTTTTTTGGGAACTTTTTTTGTGTAAAACCTTTTCCTCACTCAGAAATTGGCAGTGGAAAGCAGCAATTTGGGTTGATGAAAAGGTTTCACACACAGAAAGTTTCCTAAAAAAGATGGTTATGACTCTGTTTAGGAACTTTTTTGTGTGTAAAACCTTTTCATCAACCCAAATTGCTGCTTTCAACTGCCAATTTCTGAGTGAGGGAAAGGTTTTACACAAAAAAAAGTTTCCAAAAAAAGGCGTAACCAAAAAATTCGACTATACAGTATGTACAATAAGTATGTACTCGGTGCTATGTACTCACTCAGAGTGTTCTCGTTTTTAGAACCAGTTCAGTTCCAATTTACGAAATGTTTGTACAGTGAACCATATGATTTTATACATTCTATAATGTTGTGGAGTCTTGTTCCTCCATTTTGTATCGAACAATACATTAGGTATGGAATAGCGGAGTAAATTCAACGTCGGATGTTCAAAACTCGTTCATTTGAGTCACTTTTCGAAGAGTACTTTACATAGCTCTTTTTATTCGGAAAATTTTCCTTCCCGTTAATCCACTTCTTTGTCAGCCGGGAAATGTTTCTGTAGAGAGACATTGAACATTCTTGATTGGTTAGCAGACAGAGTTTTTATGCGCTATTTTTTTGTCCACTATGATTATTCCGTGTGTTTTCCTGCCAAAAAAGAGTTAGGATATAGCGCTGTTCATTTTTTTGTTACGCTTTCTAAATTCAAGTGTAGAGCGTAGCAATTACGCTTAAGTCAAGTAGTGCGCATGAGTCAGCTACGCCAGTTCCGCGGTCACACACGGTCAAGTACGTAAGCGTAGATCCGAGCCCTATTATCTCAAAATCATTCACGACACTCATAGGTCCTTGACTTCCGTTATTCCATCAGGTCAAGGATAATTGCCGTTTTCTTAACACTTCTACGTTCGATTTTAACGGGTTTGAAAATATTATTTCCCGGATTGAACTGTAAGACGGGTATACAATTTTTTCATTTAAAAAAACTTCAAAGCTCACTGCAAGATCACGTCCTTAGAAGATTACTGCATTCCATCCGCGAAATCACGGTGTACATATTCATGTACATGTCATGTTTTTATGTATGTAGTAACGTTGCCACGCCGTATGTGCCTACATATTGTACGTCTCAATAACATTAAGGCTTGTCAAGTCAAGCATTCAGTCAACCGCTATGTACATACTTATAACCTCCGGTACTTAACATTACATCAAGAAGTATGCCATCAGATAACTACGTAAACATTGTAGTATTGATATTACCTCTTTGTTCTAACGACGATTCAGCTTCTTATATTCTATAACCTCATCGTGATGCAAATTCTAATGTTATCCATGCAAGCTGTATTAAGCGAACCATGCCATGGCACTAAACCCTTTGACTGATATCCGACCACATTTCCTATGTTCCCATATCATGATGCCATTTTCATGGCTGCATGTTTTCTGCAGCTGCCTCACTAGCGGACTGCGCTATTTTGTTGTTATAGTTTGATCGGGGTTTCTTGTTATCAAAAACTAGTTTTTGTGAACCCGTTAGCACATTCACAACCAATTAAAGTGCAACGTATGTTCTCAAAAGTTCCCCAAGAGAAACAACACGAATTTTTTCATCAGTTTCGAGTTGAAATGACTTGTCAAAAAGTGTTCTGAGTGACAAGAAAACTTTGATAGGCTACAGAGACACATTTTCCTACACAAGCTGCCGTTCGATCAGATGACCGTTTCAGAACCAACCAATCAGTCTGACTATATTTACAGTCACTTTCACTGGTTTATTGAATGAATGGAATATAGACCGGCGCCAGTGGTTTCCGTTCAAGTTTACTGTACTATGTACTTTTGACCATTGAACATGAACTGAAACTTTAATAGCTTTGGAAAATAAACCGGGTTTAGGAGTTTCAAGTTTTTCCTTGTGTGAGTTTTTGTCGTTATAGTATATTATAGGAGTATTCACTTTTCATTCATGCAGTACATTTTTTTAGTATCTGTACATCATTTTCCGCCGGAAATGGCCGCTCTGAAACCATTTCTAATTTGATACGTCATGACGTAGATATCCTATATACCATACGCTCATGACTGTAAAACA
Source organism: Daptonema setosum (assembly GCA_964036265.1). NCBI lineage: Eukaryota > Metazoa > Nematoda > Chromadorea > Monhysterida > Xyalidae > Daptonema > Daptonema setosum. The sequence continues at coordinate 21,187,028 of OZ038447.1, read as the reverse complement.
TGATACTAGTGGTACAGAGTTGTTTATGGTCAGTTGGAGGAAACCACAGCCACGGTACATGGTACATGCCGTATGGAACTCGAAGCCCTATCATGTGGTACACTTAGACATCACATTGAACCTTTTTTGGTAACCATTCATCTATTTTATAAACCATGTTCCACGTTCCACCGGAAATCTCAGCTCTGATACGTCATGACGTATTTATGTATCTTATCGTATGTACCATATGCTCATGACTGTAAAACATAGCATTAAAACATGATAATACTAGCGATACATACAGTTGTTTATGGTCAATCGGAGGAAACCACGACCGGTACATACATGGTATATGGCACAGAGAACTCGAAGCCCTATCATCGGTATATATCGGTACACTTAGAAATCACATTGTCTTTTGTATAAACCATGTTCCACGTTCCAACAGAAGTCTCAGCTCTGATTTGATACGTCATGACGTGGATATTTCAAGTATGGACCATACGCTCGTGACCGTAAAACATGGCACTAAAGTAGGATCCTTGTGGCATGTATATGTATGGCACAGTTGTTTATGGTCAGTCAGAGGAAACTACAGCTGGTACATACATATGTACA
>OZ038447.1:21177099-21186228 GCA_964036265.1 Daptonema setosum | reverse complement strand
AAAATACAACATGCATTTGATTAAAAACTCCGGAAACCTGAACAAACGCTCTACGGTCAGTTTTATGGGTAAAATTTATGTTGATTCGTTGTTCCAGAAACAAGTAAGTAATGATGCACATACAGTAATAGCAAAACAATATGTCGCAAACACTGATTTTTTGTAATATTAACCAGCATTGGGCTTGCGCAAATAATGTATGCAAGTATAACATTCTCTATTGAAACACTTGTTTCGGAATGATAAAAATATACCGTGTGTAATTTTTGCGTACGTAGATCAGAAGTGTTTTCCTGATCTCCAAGGTAAAAAAAGATGGCAAACTTGCAAATTTAGAGTTCAATAATAAGAAAAAAAATTTATGACGAATAAGGAAAATACATAATTACATATCAACCAGTGAACTTAGCAATCACAACTTTGTCAAATTTTTTATATGATATATATTCCAAAAGTTTATTAAAAGTAATAAAAAATCATAATTGCTCATTCGAACTGACCACAAAGAATGCCTGATTGGAGTTTTGCAACCTTACAGAACATAATAGTAATTTGCACATACATAATTGAGAAAACACGTATAAATTAATGCGAACAAAATAATTATAAATTATGTAATTGTAACAATTTCTCACACAATTATATTACATCATAAAGTAATTCTCTATAAGATCGTAATATAAATTTCAAAAAGTTTAGAAAAATCACAAATGTGCCACGACAGCGGATGCGGGATTGATGGTATCGATGTTGTGGGCTGCAACCTTACTGGAAAAGTTTTGATAGCAAATTGAAAATTGAACTTAGAAACTACAGCAAATACTGTTTACAAAGTTCGTTTACTTTGTATGGAATCAATACGATTTTGTCAAAATTTCTCACAAAGTGGATAACACAAATTAATTCTCACAAAGTGGATAATAACATGTAATTCATCACAAAAAATGAAAAAAATCTAAAAATCACAAATGTGCCACGACCGCAGACGCTGGATTGGTGGTATCGATGTTGTGGCCGGCGGCCTGGCTGAACAACTGGGCTGAGATGGTCGGCGGTCGTTGCGACTCGAAACACGCCGCAATGCCGTCGGCGATGAATAGTGCTGCTGAGACCAGTGATAGAGCCTGAAAATAATATTTTTAATAATTGAATTTTTCAATAAATATTTTTTGTTGTTTAACAGTGAGTTAAAGTTCGGGTGTTTTTTTAGGAACCAGTGATATATGACTGTAATTTTTTTCGTTATTATTTATGATGATTTACAGTGGGTTAGTTAAACAAACAGAATGATAGTGAAAACAATGATAGTTTTTTAAATTATGGTTCAACCTATATGGTTTCTCAACCTGCATTTGTATTATGTTAAACAGAATGTGTCAGAACTTTAGTCAGTTATTTAATATCGTAGGAAAATCATTTTTCTTTCACATTCAGAACCAGACTTTCAATCCAGTGAAAATCATAAACTTTCACCGTCAGAACCAATCCATGACTGTTGAAAGTCCTACGGAGGAAAAGTCTCCAAACTCATTAACACATTATCGAGCGCTAAAAGTGAATTTCACTTGCAATATAACAACAGTCACAAGAAGAAAAGTCTTGTTCGGTGTGATTTTCATATGTAGTGGTTATAAACCGATATTTGTTCTTCTTGTCTGGTGCTTCACAAAAGAATGTGCAGTAAAAAACCACGAGTAAGTGAATGTTTGATCGCCAGCTGCTGAGTTTTAGAACAATTACTATTGATTATTCTATCACGAATTATCACGTTCTCTGACTGGCGGACGAGCCATTCCTCTAAAGAGAGGGGAATTTTTTTAAGGAGAAGCTGTTATGAAATCATTTTATTTACACCTTATAGAACTAAGTCTATTTTATGAAACTGCCAAAGAGGGGGAAATTCCACTTTTTCGTACCGCTTTCGTCCACAAGGGCGTTTTCCACTTTTTAGCTGGTTGATTCATCAATCAAAGTAATTGCCGACACCAACTAGACGCATAACTGATCATACAGTGTTCGTTGACAGATTACTCCGATGCAAAAGTGCTATAAACTTTTTCCTGTGCACCAAATTTCAAAGACAGAACATTTATGATTAAAGTTTTTCCTATGTCCCAGGACATAACAAATCATGATATCAACTTAATTTAAATGTAGATGTCGTGAGAAACTCAGTTAATCAGCGATTTCTCATTGCAACCAATAATCACTTACCCCAGCATGGCCTATTTCTCCAGCCTTCTCGTGCCGAGGGAAAACTTTATTGCTTTTCGGAGAGTTTCAAATTATTCATCGGCGAATATAATGAAACATCAAAGTAACGGGGGTTAATACACGCGTCAGTCATCATCACCCTAGGCCTTTTCTATTATAATTCTACAGACTGTGATGAGAGTTGATCAATCAACCGTTTCGAGGTTAGATACAATGAACGATCAACCAAATCGAGGTCTATAAATACCAGATTTCTAGAAATAACCCGCAGTTGCGTTATAACGTGATATTATAATAATAGTCTATATACAGGGTGGGCCAAAAAAAACGACCAAGCTTTGATCCGTTATAGAGGTGGCTGTTTTGATTATTTAAGCTTGTCGTTTTCAATAGTTGTTAACAACATATAAACTTAGTTCTATCGAGAATTTCGTTAGGATCGGTTCGGGTTTGAGAGAATTGTGCACTTTTGACTCAAAAAGTTGCTCGCTCGTTTTAACAACAGCCATACACAGCCATATACGATGACTTGTCCCTACGATGAGATTTGTTACTGAAACATGGACTTCTGTTGTTTTTGGCAATTTTTCATTACAGTTAACCTTTTCCCGCCTGAAAATATGAGTTACATCAAAAAATTTGAGTTTTGAAACTTGTGTGAAATTTTTAGATGAAAGAGTGAAAAAGTCGCTTTCACTACAGTTTGACCCATTTTAAGCGTGTTTTCAAGTTTTTTGTCTTAACTAAATTAGTTTAAGCTCTATAATGTGCTGTATTTGATAGTTTTGATAGTTTTTGTTAAAAATTATAGTCAACAGTTATTAAAAATCTAAATTAAGTGACATTTTAAGCCGTTGTAAAAATGCGCGAGATGTTTTTCGGGATGCACGTGCACAACTTTTGCTATAATCCGAATATCACATTGAAAACTTCAGGAAAACTAAGTTATTTAGTTGTTAATATATGTTGAAAACGACAAGCCAAAATATTGAACACAGCCACCTCTAAGTCTGATCAAAGTGTGGTCGTTTTTTTTGGCCCACCCTGTATATATGTTATGACAAAATTATGCCTATCTTAATAGATTTATAATATTTTATTCATCATATGGTCCTATCCTAACGGGACGGGTCTATTAACTAGTTTATACATATTATGGAAGACAACTTATACGAACCAAATTTCCGCAACATGATTATATAATACATGTATCTTCTTAGCGCGATCTTCTTATCCATGTGATCCATGTGATACACAACTATGAAAACAAAACAAGTTGATAAAACCATGTCAACCAGTTTACAACATCGGTTACTGGTTTATCTCATTTGCTACTTGTGGACTTACTCGGAGATTATCGTCTGGATAATCAAAGCGGATTATCAACATACATACAGTATGATTAGTCAGTACGTACCTCATTTATTGGTAATCAACTCCATGCTGATATAATGTGAGATTTTCTTCTACTCATCTTTCCAGCAAGTTTTTACCGTTTACTGTGACAAAACCTTACCGAAAGTCCCATTACATTCCAATGGTTGGGGCCAACTATCTATCAAAACCACTATATATCATAATAATTTTGTGCAACTATATATCAGATTTACCCCATGACCATTATCTATCAACCGCAGTAGACCACTATCTATCAGGACAACTATCTATCACCGGATATTTCTTATCACCACAATATATCATCACTACAAGTATATATCACCGCATGTTATGTAACGGTATCCGTTTACACGCAGAACACATTTGTCATTAGTTGTTTCTTGTTATTTTACATACCCCATGTTCATATTTACCATTACATAAGTACCATACAAAATGTATGCCCTAATATGTAATATGTAAGTCAACCAATCAATATCGACTGACCGAGTCATTGGCTGACTGACTGAATGACATATTTAGGGACTGAATATTTGACTGACATAAATGATATTAGAAGAGGGGGGAATCGGCAAAAAATATACCGTTTTATCTACACCTTAAGGAGCAAACTATATCTTTTAAGAACGCCAAAGAGTGGTGAATTTCATTTTTCATACGCTGGTGTACGTATGTTTATTGATCTTAAACACTAGCGGACGCCGGACGAGAAGGGGAGGGAAAAGTGGAATCCCCCCTCTTTGGCTATTTTAAAAAGTCGAATTTGTTCCCTAAGGTGTGGGTAAAAAGACCTTATTTCTGAAAATTCCCCCTCTTTGGGAAGATTCCTCTCCCTTTGGAGGTTTGGCTCGTCCGCCAGTGATCTTAACTTGAAACCAAGAGCCATTGGTCCGCATATAACGATAGTTTTCAACTGATAGATTTCGTTGCTTTAATATACTTTGTTTCCGTAAACATAATAAACATAGTGAGTTAATCATTGTTGATAGTTGATACGATGGTTGAGGTCTGTCTTTGTGCTTCCTCAAGGTCGAACGCTTCAGAACGCCTAACCGTCCTTACACTAGCGGACGAGAAGGGGTGGGAAAAGTGGAATTCTTCCCTCTTTGGCAGTTTCAAAAAGTAAAATTTGTTCCCTAACGTGTAGGTAAATTGACCTGAATTTTGCCAATTCCCCCCTCTTTTACGAAATTCCCCTCCCTTTGGAGGATTAGCTCGTCCGCCAGTGCGTCCTTATTATGCAACCGTTCTTAACGAGGACCTAACATGGAAAAACAATACGGCGATGCCTGATAGAAGTCCCATAACAATCAAAGGAAGATAGTGTGACTTATATTATACTGTCATTTTAGTTATATTTTATTTTACGATGCATTAATTGTTTACCGAGGGCGTGAATAAATGAATCAATTAATCGCTTTTGCGTTCATTTACAGTTCACATGACACATAAGCTGATGACAAATGTGTTCTGCGTGTAAACGGATACCGTTGCATAACATGCTGGTGATATATTCTTGTAGTGATGATATATTGTGGTCATAAGAAATATACGGTGATAGATAGTTGTCCTGATAGATAGTGGTCTACTGCGGTTGATAGATAGTGGTCTTGATAGATAGTGGGACGGATACAAAATGATAGATAGTTGTCCTGATAGATAGTTGGCCCTAATCCATTCCAATGCGCATTGTATTGTTCCAACAACTGGAACAGGTTCTGAATTTGTCGCCTCAGGTAATTTCACGAATCACGTACGAATGATCAGACTGAGTTTTTTGTAAAACTTCGTGACAATTCTCTTGATTTTAGCACCACCCATTGACACAATTATCGCGCCAGTATCAATCACTATGCTAATTTATACATCATTTCAAAAGAACGTTCGCATTCCTCGAACAAGTCACACGCGTATAAAAGAATCGATCATTTCGAAATCTCGCGATCTTTTGAAACGTAATAAAGTAATACTCATATTATAACGTGAACATAAAAAAACTTACAACTCCGTTGATCATAACTCAGCTCAGTAATTCAGTATTACAAGTCGCTTTTGTTTGATTGTAAATCACTATGCTAATTTGTACATAATTTTGAAAAACTTTCACAAACATTAGACAAACTTGCGCATTTTTCGACCCAGCCAGACCACACATGTGTGAGAGAATCGATTATTTCGTTTCGATTGATCATTTCGAATGCTGATCGATTCGTTTCGTGTTCGCGAAAACGGATATTTGTCTTGGATGGATGGGATTTGTATTGAGGTAAATAGATTCATATATGGGAGGAATAGATCTTGTTTTTGACAATCACCTCACCTCAAAGCGATAACAGCCTATAAATCTTTGGAATGCTCAGTCGGTGTACTTGGTATCAAAATATATAAGTTTAGCATCGAGCAATTGCTACGAAAATAGAGATACTTTCCTTCTTTCAATCATGATTTGATCATGATGATATTTTTTTCTAACAACTTGCTTTGACTATATTGAATCTGCCATTAATCATAACGTAATGCCCGATAAGCACTGGTGGACGAACGAAACCTCCAAAGGAGAGGAATTTTCCCAAAGAGAGGAGAATTGGTGAACGTTAGACCATTTTACCTCCACATCAAGGAACGAACCAAACCTTAAGAAAACACCAAAGAGAAGATAAATTCACTTTTCTCTCCCCATCTCGTTCGCCTGTGACTGTATTGAATCAACCATTACTCATAACTTTATGCCTGATGATAACCATTGTCGATAATATTATTGCCGTTATTTATGGGATACAACAGAAAAATCAATGTAATACAAAACAAGTAATCTCTTCATATTATGCAATTGAGTGTAATAAAAAATGTTTATATTATGATGATTGAGTGGCTTGGAGGAACTCAGTCGATCGTAACTTACTTAGCTTAGCACATTTTCCCGTATTAAAAGTCGTCGTTTTAAGCAACCTTCCCATTTCCCATCTTTTTCGTTAATCGGCTAATTCAGACGTCTAATTCAATGATTCCTTAGTATATTTCCGACCTATCATCATAAACAAGTCATCAATGCATGATTTTCATTACCGAATCGGATTGCAGGGTGTTTTCAGCGCAGTTTGTTCTGAAACGAACGATGCGCGATGCTACTAAAAATATATTTTTACAGGTAAATGTTGAATTTCAAAGAATGTATAAAAATCAGCTTATGAAAAATCTGCAGGTATATTATAAAAAAAAATTCCAACACATTCTTCTGAAACCGTGTAAGTTTCAAATTTTCCAACTTATTAATCTGAAACCGTGTAGGCTTCAAATCACACGCGCAACAGTGTTTTCACTGATTATGCTAAGAACATTATAATACTGTTGCGAACTTTTAAGAATAAGCGGATCTATAAAATCTGTCAGTTTATGTTTTCCCTCAACTTCAAGTATTTAATCCATTGATGTAAAATCTGTTTCTCACCAACAACGACTTTCGTTTATTTACCTAATCAGGGTGCCTCACGCGGTTTCCCAGATCTTCCAACGTAATACCAAAAATCCCCGTTCACTGAAAGTACATAATTTACCGGAAAGTGAACTCATTGGAAGATCGGCGATCAGTACTGCTGAGAACTTCAGAAGTAGTGGGTTCATAAATCAGTCGAACTATATAATTTCCTTTACAACAAATATTTTTCACAGCAACGAAACGAACGTTTTTTATTTACCAGTCATAACCAAACTGCCTTACCCCGATTCCCAGACCTGCTGACGTACATGACTAATACCCCCGTTCATGGAAACAATTTTACCGAAATCGATTATCAGTGAATGATAAAAAGCTCTCGTTTTCCTCGAAGCATGTGTAAACGCTGCTTGCGTATGAACTGTTAACGGGATTAGTTTTACGAGACGTAGTGTTCCGCTTCGAAAGTGTAACGGGGAAAATGAGGTTGTAAGTGATAATGATTAATGAGTGAAGCAGATAATGACGTTAAGTGAGTGATTCACGTAATGTTTCTACGGATACGTACATAGTCTTGACATTGTCAGTGTGGATTATTACACGAACAAGTCATGGTTTGTGTACATGTACACGTATGTGATGTCATGGATTAAGTACATGTATGTGAACTTATTTATATTTCATATGTATATAAGATTTGTGGTGGTTCGAGAGGTCAAGATTTTAATAAGGAGACAAGAATGAAATATTCGCCGAAAATGAGTACAAACATTTGTCGTGGTGGACATTGTGGGTGTCCGTTTCTGATGACTCAAGATAACTTAACCTCACAAGGGTTAATGCAAACCGGTTAGGGAAAATTCAGTTTCCGAAATACATAGTAGTCGATCTAAAAGGTACATAGAATATGTACATAAATAAGCCAACCCCATCAGCATGGAACCCACTGTTTTTTAATGCTGCTACATATATGTACATATGTACTTGTTACACTTGTAGGTGTGAAATACATAAAAGTATTAACACATAAGTCGTGTAAATACATAAATAGAATTAAGACATATCTGTAACTTCCCATTCCCCCTATAGAACGAGTATTTATTACATGTAGAAAATTCGTCCCGGACAGGAGTTCATACAATATGTAACTTCTCGTGATATGTTGCATGTCTTAATTATTTAAAGACAAGTCAATTCCGATTCCGGGTTTCAACAAAAAACATGATAAATTCATTAACATAAATCGTTTTGACATGTACATAGTTGTTCACGTTTGAAGCGACTTTGAGACTCCCAAAAATCAATCAAACAGTTGCGTATAATGAAACTTATTTATTATATTTGTTTATTATTAATTTATTTATTTAAAATGTGAAGTAGAAATGAATATTTTGCAATTTAATGTGCACTCATGTTTTCTAAAAGTACGAGTAAATAAATATATTATGTGATACCTTGACATTAAATATGGACATATTTGATCAATTATCCGAATACTTTTGTTAAATTTCTCATGCGTGTAATGATTCTGTACCACCTAATCCTATACCACACTCATTGAAAAAAAACACAAATTCTTAATAGAATGTGGGGGGGGGGGAACTGAAACTCAACCTGTTTTATACTTAACATAATACTTACTTTTATTTAATTATTCTCACGCGTATATAAATAGGCCGACCTAAAATCATCTCACTATGTTCGTACATAATTGGGTATCCAAGTTTGCCATTGTGACAAAATAATTGCTTTTTTTTCGAAACTGGACTTCTGAATTCATATTTCTGGATGATTATTGCTGGATGAGTTTTCAGAAATGAAGACTGGGTCAAAACTACTGGCTTTTGGCTCGGTTGGCCTGAGCGGAATCAGCTTAATATCGGTACTGTCCGTATTACCGAATTTGTACATGCAGATCAATGAGTTACAGACTGAGATACTGAGGGATGCAAGAGACTTCAAGGTTGGCCTATACTCGTTTATTTACTTACTTACTCACTTACGTACTCACTTTCGTACTCACTCACTTACGTACTCACTCACTTACGTACTCACTCATTTACGTACACACTACACTCACTTAC
>OZ038447.1:21147099-21169599 GCA_964036265.1 Daptonema setosum | reverse complement strand
CAGCGATATGACTTTGCCACGTGGTGTTTGGAAAGGAATCGCATCTTCCCCCAGCAGCGCTGTTACCTGAAACGTGAACGAAATGACTGTCAGAATTTTCATGTTAATCAAAAAAATTAACAACAGATTACTGAATCGGTAAGAAAACTTCGCAAACTTGTTTTGTTTTTCCACTAAATTCAAAATCAGTGCAGAAAATATAATATAAAATATGATAATCTCAGAAATATGATAAAACAAATATGAAATCTCGTAGAGCCCGTGGTTGGATGCATGGAGGAATTCTGTTTTCACTAGATCCCACAGATTGTTAGGTAAGGAATACTAATAAATTTCCGAAGTACACCTTTACCGGTGCTAAGCTACATACTGTGAACAATTATGATTATGGATTATGTATCTCTGGTGCACCTATGAAAGGGGAAACGGAAAAAGAAGATTTCACTTATTAATTTTAGAGTGATTTGTGCTGAGCGTCTGATAATCACAACGATGATTTGATATATCTAAATATATACATATAACCAAATACATGTACACAAACATCGATATTTTTATTCATTTATTTGTCTAACCCTGCTCCATACAGAGCACCTCTGCAGGGTGATTTCCGTCAAAAACAGTTTCTGTAAAAAATAGCCGTTTAAAAAACGACAAAGTCTGCAGACAACGTTCACATTCTATAACGGTATATACAGGAAACCTAATTCATTAATGATAGGCTACTTCAAGTAATAAAAAAGATTCCAGAATAAGTTGTTGTCAACCTAGTTCTCTCCTCAGTCCTTGTCTACTGAACCTCATCAACCTGATCAGTCTGTACAACAACAACAACAACAACAACAACAACAACAAAAACAACAACAACAACAACAACAACAACAACAACAACAACAACAACAACAACAACAACAACAACAACAACAACAACAACAACTAACGGTCTGTGTCTCAAGTTGTTGATCGTCTTTGTTATGCAGCATAGCTAGGATACCCGGTTCATCACCCGAACAGATCGACTACAAATGATAGCTTGGTGCTAAACATCAGTTCACAACGAAAAAGATCTTACTTCGCTTTATAATTTCTGTTTGCACTTGAGGTGTACCCATATCTACGGGACTGTATAAAAGGGATCGTTCGTTTGCGGAAGTTTATTAGCGGAAGTCTTTTCTCCGGAACTGTTATGTGCGGATTGTTCGTTAGCGGAACTGTATGGATCGGATTTTTTTTCATCGGAACTGTTAAAATCGGATTTATTAAAAGCGGAAGTCTTGCCAGCGGAAGTTTATTTGCGGATATTTTGTTTCCGGAACCGTTCTTTGCGGATGTGTTTTCAGCGGAACTTACGACAGCGGAACCTTAAATTCCGGATATTAGTTTTGCGGAACTCGGTGAAGTAAATTTTTTTTGCTATTAACATTTGGAGGGCCTATTTCATTGTTTATAAGGCTTCGGCTTAGTCATTAGCACAGACTGTTCGTTCTAAGCGAGATCGCCGAGTATGAGGCTAAGAGTTAGTTTTCAGTTTAGGCTTAGGATTAGGCTTAGGGTTTGGGAAGGGCTTGGGCGCGTAGCGACCGAGCCCTTCTCCAAAGGTTAAGCCTAAGCCTAAGCCTACACTGAAACCTAAGTTTTATGCCCCCGCCTTGGACCGTTAGCACCGCGAAGCGGAGGTGTCCAGCGTGGTTTTCCACTCATGAAGGGCGCTTTTATAACAGTTCCGCTTTTGACGGTTCCGCTTTTTAAAGTTCCGCTTTTGACGTTTCCGATTTTAACACTTCCGATTTTTATACTTCCGATTTTAAACTTTGAAATATCCGGAAATAAAAAAATCCGCTGGGTACAGTTCCGCTGAAAAACGATCCGGTTTATAAAAATCCGATTTTTACGGATCCGCTTATAACAATTCCGCTGGGTATGGATCCCCACTTAACGGTTCCGATGCGAACAGTTCCGCTAATATAGTTCCGCAAATGAACGGTGCGCTTTTAAGAGTTCCGCTCCGTAGGCGCGATCGCACTTGATTATTGATTTGTAAACTTTCCGACCCAATGATTAGAGGTAGCTTGAAATGTTTTTTTGTATCTACATATGTAGGATTTTTGAGCATCGTTCCGGAAAACAAGATTTTTCAGCACTTAAAAAGTTTCTTTAGAAAATGATAATTTTACCATAATCCGTAAAACATTATCTCACCGCAGTATCGATCTCCTTGTCATCGTCACCGACGGTCAACTGAGTATTGTTGGAATGGGAGGCCATCATTAACTGATTACTGTAACCCGCTGGCATAGCTGCACCATCGTAGATGTATGATTCTCTGAGGAACACTCGGTTGTAAAATTTTTTAAATTGTTATGGGAATCCTACAGTAGTGATAGATAAATAGCGATAAATCACAAAGATAGGTGAAACAAATTTTATATAAGAAAAAAATTGATTCCAAATTGTGTGAATGTTTGCAGGAACCTCACAATACTGAGTAAGTATTCTAACAAAACGCTTTAGGTTTTTAGCAAATATTTTCTGAATACATATGTACAGTACATATTTACCAAAATATTCAGATGAGAAAACTATGATGAGTATAGGTAAACCATAACATGATTTTAGACGCGCTCTATATTTCATATCCGTAACGATGGAATATCGTTATTTACCATGGAAACGACTAACGTGACCGGCAATATTTCAATTACGGGCACTCAAGTCAACTGAATCAAATCGTGCAAGTTGGATAAGAATTCCCATTGAAACTAGAAATTACCTTGATAACGTGAAATCAGTAGTGTTTTGTCATTTCAACTCCATTTTAAATAGCTACTGTATGTAAGCAACAACAAAAGGCGTCAGTTGCTGAAGAAGTCCCAATAAAAAAATCTATTTTTCACTCTTTGAGTCATTACGAAAGTGTGTTTGATAAGAAGGAAAAGCTTTCCGGTTCAACGGATGGATCTTCGTGTTAATTTAAGAGTAAAAGTGTGCAGGTAAGATGAAAATAGCTGAATGATACAGATAAATTATCGTAGCTAAATGATTACTGATTATGTTACTGTTGATAAAGTGGCGATTGAAATTCAACGATCCGTAAAGATGCATATTTAGCAATCACACCATAAATTCTAATGTTCGAATTGGAAATGACATAAAGTTTGATCGGACGTTTGAATTGGGGTACACCGTTCCTTACGACCTCATTATGTAGCTGAATAATGAACAATCGAAATTAACCCAAAATAAAAATATTCTACACGAAACTGAAACGTAAATTTGTTTGAGCCAGCAGAAACGGTCAACAAAACGTAAGCTGGTTCGCGTCAGTTCGTGGTCAGTTTCTGTCACATGGGATCACTAGCGGACAAGAAGGGAAGGGAAAAGCGGAATCCACTTTTCTGGCACTTTCAAAAAATAAACCTTGCTTCCTGAGGTAAAGGTAAAATTGCCTCAAAAGTACAAATTCTCCCTCTTCGGCGAAATTACCCCTTCTTTTGGCGGTTTACTCGTCCGCCAGTGCATGGGATCCGGATGTCAACTACAGGCAGATGTAAGAACTGATGTGGGTCAAGATTGGTCGTTATCTTACATATTTCTCAATCCAGTAAACAAACAGATTGTTTGAAACATTGAAAAATAGTTTAATGTCAAGACCATGTTGTTTCAGTTTTCCACAAAATGTTTAATGTTGTTCAACATTTATCTTAAGATCAAAACTAAGAAGAGTTACATAGCTGTAACTTTTTTTCAAACATAATGCATAGAATTCTGCTGATTAAAATAAAAGCTGATTTTTTATACCATGAGGTCGTATGTAAATGTTAGAACATGATTAGTTTGAGAAATAAAGAACACATTTTTATGTACAATCATGACTCCGAATCCACTGATTCAGCTTAGTTTTCAACAGAAACCCTTATAATCCCGCGGGTATCATACTATGTAACAGGATAGGAGGTACAGTACATACATATAAACCCGGATAATAGCCGGACAGTTATGGGCAATAAATACGGACTGTTAACGTCATGCATTAGTGCACAGACTAACGGTACCTATCCTACATAACATGACGTGAGCGAATGCCACAAAATAATAGTAATTTCACTTTCCATAACTTTTTTCCGCTAGCAGATGCAGTTGAGACCTACTAATGTACAACTGTAAATCATTTACATTAACAGTATGTGCGTAGGTACAATCTACAACAGAGTCGGATATAATATAGGCTGAAGGTGGTTGTACATATGTATGTTTATAAAACACATAAATAAGCGAAGCAATGTCTCGTTTAAAAATAACTCGGACCCTAGATTTGTTTTTTTTCTTGTTCACCGATCATGTGTCAAGTAGTGCCAACGGAAAAGCGACACACTTGACCATTTTAGAAACCAACATCTACTTTCCAGGTACATATCGCATTCACAGAAGTCAGTTAGGTCAATGTGCAAACGAAATGTTATATACATACAGTAAATAGCCCTTCCATGGAAAGAAATACAAAGAATCTATAAAGATATTCACAGTAGGTAACAACGGAGAACTGGGCCAATCTAATCTAAAGCTGCATAATAATGACGTTTCAATGTTTCAAAAGCGGCTATGAAAATATTTGCTCACTTGGTAAAAAAATGTGTGCTGCTTCCACTGCCAGCGGTAAGTGATAAACAGTCGAAACTAAGTACATACATACATTCATACATTTAACTAAAATCTTACATAGACCGGACAGAGATGACACCGAGATCGCTTCAATAATAATACTTCGTCACAACCGACGGCTAAAACATTATGCCTTACAGGTACTAAGCTGGCCATGAAATGAAATTCAACGCTGCCTCCGGTCAATTCCGGCGAGTTAACGAATCATAAATATAATATTGTCGAATGTTTTTCGCTGTTGAATGATGAATGTTTTATATACCCCCTGAACTGTATGAACTCAAACACAAACCTATGCAACGAAGAAGAAACGAAAATGCTACAAAAAGTATGTAGATGTAGAACATATGATTGGTCGGAAACGGCATCTCAAAACAAAAAGTTTTATTTAAACTGTTAGTAACATGAAACAGTAAGTTTGCGGCTACTGTTCTATACCCCATGAAATGTATGGAATCAGACACAACCTCTTGCAAAACTTCATTACTTTTCCATTGGTCAGCAAAGTGTCAGGGTGAGGCACGGATAATTGGCTGGTCTTGCTTTCGCTTGACATTTTCGATAACATTTGCAATGTCTTAACGCTTGACAGGATTAGCATCTCTGCAGTTTTGGTCTGCTTTGACTTAAAGGAACAAAGAACGATTTTCCTTGGTGTTCTCACTGTGACACAAATGGAACTATAAATCATATTCAAAATCATGGTTAACTCGTATTACCGGATTAAATTAGAAATGATGAAAACTGTTAAACTTTCAGAGTATTTGGAAATTGTACACGCTAATTGCATAGGTTTGTCCTATCATCTACAAAAAAACTCTGTGGGTGTGGTGAGTTTAAAAATTAGATTACAATCTGAATGCTTATCAGATGAAGATTTCAGTCAGGATATCTGAGGTTAACGATACGTAATGAGTAGGGTGGCTCTCATACATAAGTCAAAAAGTCCAAGTTCTCAATGCATGAAACTAAAAAATGCATGAGACTAAAATAATGCATGACAAAGAAAGTTCTAATAAATGCATGCGTAAATTTTTCAGTCAGTAAAAAAATGCATGAACACCTAGTGACTGAGTGATCAATGGGCTTGGTACATACAAATGTAGTGTAGGTGGATATCGTTTTACAAACGCGGATGGTATCCAGGAGTTATGTTTTAGTATAATTGAAACGTAATTAAGTAGCTCATATCGAACATATGTAGACTATGTTACATCATACGTGAATGCACAATCGACACGGTACAGAAAACTGATTAATTGCATCAGATGTCTATGTAATATCCAATAGATTAATCATGTGTATACATACATTTATATAAGAAAAGGTTGTACCCTCCGAAGTACATATATGTACATGGTGGTTGAAGACGGTTATGTCAGGCGCATAGAAAGTATTCGCCTTGTACAGGTATGTACTACAGATGTGGATGCCGCTTAACATAGATAAACCAAGAACTTGTTGTGCAAAAAAATCTGCGTCTTCTGAATGCTATAAATCAAAGATTGAATACTTATTCATTGAGGAAGTGACCTTTAAAATCGGAGGCATGATTGATTCCTTTGAGTAATCGTTTGTGAGTGAATGATATTTACGGAAATGGTAACAGTGTGGAAAAACGTTTCGAAGAGTAGCTTGAGTAAACTCCTTTTAGTAAGAGTACAAAGGCTATTGGAGTCTTAGCGCAAATTTCTTTTAAACAACTCTTAGATATCTGAAAACCGTCGTTTTATGTAACTATGATCAAATTTTGCCTGAACAATGATCTAACGGAGCTGAATGTCTGAGGAGACTGGTGATAGCCGTCAACTATCAAAGCATGAACATAATCAGTGGAATATCATGTTGGCAAACTGTGAAAATATTCATGACTCAATGCAGCTGGTAAGCAGCTGGTGTGTGGCAGACTGTGTGCTAGTTGGCTTGAAGTTGTGGCACACAGAGATTGAGTGGAATAACAATTCTCTGTTACGTATAACTTTTGCTAAGATCCAAGATAACGTTAGGCCGAAATATTGAACACATTAACATCTTTTTCAGATCAAAGTTTCGTCATTTATTCTGAGCCACCTTGTATATGAGTAATCTCGGGAATTATTATTCTCATCTTACGAGATTAAGGAACATAGAATCAAGAAGGTGAAATTGGTTTAAATTAAACTAACAAGGTTTCGTTTTTAGACTGACTACCAAGTGACGTGGGCACAAAGAATGAGCCAAAAAGGTTCTACCTGAAAGTCCTCTACTAGCGGTGAAAACTGAATAAATTGAAACTATAAATTATGTTAATCTGAATGTATACGGTCCGTCACAAACACAATCATGGTCCCGGAGATCAACTGATTAGAATGGAAAAATGTAGCTCAAACAACTCACTTATGCTAATAAATATGAACGTGAGTAACGTTAGGCATGCATATTAGACCAGATATGTTAGTCAGATAAGTATAGAGCAGACTAAAAAACCAAGCCAAAACCAACAATCGAATGATAATACTTATAAGTAGTAGTACACCACCGTTTTGAGGTGAGTAGAAGTTTCACCGTTCCCCATCTGAATGATCAGTACTTGAATTAAACTTCCCACGTAATCTAAGTTTGCTGCTTATGTTAATGAGATTTAATCGCCATACTGTTACTTATGAATCTAAGTGCGTGAGTACGGGAGTTAAAATCCATGTCACGAGATTAATCAGTGTCCGTGATAACGTCCGGACTGGAACCACTAGCGGACGAGAAAGGGTGAAAAAGAGAAATTCCGTCTCGTTTGGCGTTTTCAAAAAGTATATTTCGTTGCCTTATGTGTTGGTAAAATGACCTGAAAGCTGCCAATTCCCTTCTTCTTCGAAGTTAGTGCCTGGAACAGCGGTAATGGATGAGTATGTGCCTTAATGGTTTCATTAATGAAGAAATCCCTGTATCCGTTAGGTATCTTGGGTTCACCAGTTTTACCTTATATGATATAGCCATAACAAGTATGTATAAACCACGAAGACGTCAAAGGTAAAATAACATAATGAAAGGTTAAAACTGACTCGTGATTAACCTCTATGAATGTAATAGGTGTGTACTTGAGACAATAGTCAGGTTGTTTGACGATCTATTGTCCAAATCAGTGAACCCCACTCAGCTTAGATTTTTTCGCGGACAACTGCCTCGAGTCATAATTACAGAGATAATATTCTATAAAGAAACAGAAAGTTATATAAATACCAAAGAATAAACTAGTTTGCTCCGATAACCGGTAACGTGCAGCTGAACGGTCGGGTGCACATTTTTCCGCCCGGATAGTTTATTTAACAATACTGTGCTCAGTAACGTCTTCATCATTATTTTCCGAAAAAAGTATGCTTTAAAAAAACGTATTGTAAATTAGGATCTGAATGACATTCACGGCATGTATTCATGTACGTATGCGGATATCCTCTAACCTGTGAAACCAACGAGTTGCGGTGTAGCCAATGTTTCGGGCGGAGAACAGCAAATTGGTAATGAATGCATAATGACTCCAGTTCGATAAATTATGCATAGTAGAGTGGCAGCGTACCATGTGAACTACATAGTATAACCCGAAACGCACACATTCTTAACTTACTTAGCTGAAAACTTCATAAAAAAAGTGTTTTTTGTTTTTGTTTTTTCGAAGTGTTTATTTCATCACAGCTGAATGCACTTGTGACAGACTGACCTCCACTTCATGGAGTGGTATAAAATACTATAAAAACAAAAACAAAGAAAAGAACGGAAATTTAAAGTTTCCTTGCTAACCATTTCACCTGCCATACCGCCAAGACTCGTGGTTGATGTTAACTGAGATTTCGTTGACGCCTGTCTTCGGATGCAAATCGCACCGTCACCGATTCGAACTAATGAATTAGTATTAGTATTGGGTGGCAACAGCATCAGCGCAGGGTTTAAAAACGCAGTGGTTATTCCAGAACATATAAGCTTTATGATCAACCTTTAGGAAATAGCTTTGGAATGATCTGGTCACACGATCCTCGTCAATCGTCTGAGATATGTTTGGCTTCCAAGCCTGACTGACAACCAAGACTAATTGCTATTGGATATTAATTTTCAATTGACGAACACGCAATGGAAACATGGTTATCAGAAATATGAAAATATACCACCGAGTAACACACTGTAGGAGCACAAAAGGCCAACATGTTACTGACCAATTTCCCTATGATAATATTAGTAACATGCGCAGCAAACGAGAAAGCAGCAAGATGAGCATGAATAACAACAACGTTACCATCAATGAAATGAGTTAACGCAACCGCAGGTCTAAACCACAACCATACATATTGAATCATCAAGAAAGCAAACAGTATAACCTATCAAAATTACGGAGAATAATTTAAAAGTTATACCTTTATATGTATCAAGTTCAAGGTGCTCACAGTTGTATGAAACAATCCCACACAA
This sequence comes from Daptonema setosum, assembly GCA_964036265.1. Taxonomy (NCBI): domain Eukaryota; kingdom Metazoa; phylum Nematoda; class Chromadorea; order Monhysterida; family Xyalidae; genus Daptonema; species Daptonema setosum. The sequence goes on along the minus strand of OZ038447.1, from coordinate 21,160,509 downwards.
TGGGAGCGGCTGTGTATCCCACTTTGAATCTGTTCATCCTCAATGCTCAAGGATACGGTACATCAACACGACTGTAGCGTTGACAGTGAGTATATCTTATAAGTTCAAACTACATTACAGGACAAAAAGATGTGAAAAGTTGCGAAGCTATGGCAATTAAGCGTTCAGCTTCAGCTATATAGTAAGAAAACTTCGCCAATTGGCTGGGAATACGGGAATTCGAGAGAGTCATCGAAGTTTCAGCTAGTATTTTCGCTTCTAACCTGATAAATTCGCTCCATCGTTGTCTTCCTGCGAACGGAGCCAAGCTGCGTCTGCGGCGTTATGGGGAACGAGAACGAACTCAACGAATCAGCGATGCAGAGCTCCATCTTACTTTTCTATATTAATTTGTGTGGTATTTAGTTAACTGCTGAGATTACAAAACCATTGCTCCTATTAATCGGCATCTGAATTCATGATCAAAATGTCTATAATTTGTTGTCTATAATATTTTGTGCGCAACAATTGCACAAGAAAATGAAATCATCTAATTTGTTAAACCTGTTAAATCTGATCATTTCCAATACTAACTTCATATGTTATCTCTAATAAACGTATTTTAAATGTACACTTTCATAAAACACATGCTCGATCATGTGATAACAGACGACATAGTTTTCAAATTTCCGTAAGTATCGACTCATGTTTCAGAGCATTCAGCAACATGAGAGGTTAAACGCGAAACAAGAGTATGATCAATGACGCATACGAGTCTCTATTATCTCGATCGTCTTATTAGAAAATAACTGTTAAAAAGAAACTGACTGTTCACTAACTCGTTGATCATCTATTCGGATTAGTGCAACACATTTAGCTATCGGAAAATGCATTTACATTATGCATCCTCCTTATTTATGTACATATATCATTGCTTTTAACATCAAAAGATGTCATCCTCATATATGAAAGTCATTAGTTAAACAACGGATCACTAACGTATAATCAAAAGTTTAACCCACTCGTATCTGTTCAACTTAGATAGAAAGTCATTAGCTGATGTTTGTTTGCAACAAATACCTGCAGTATGTTTGGATGTGCTTCACTGTAACAATAACAATGACAAAATGGGCGTCCCAATGTTATCGAAGTGCACAGTATTGCATCAAACAAACCGTTTAAGAGTGAGTTGAACAGCGATTGCCTCAGTTAGACCATGTACATGGACTTATCTGAACACATGTTGTGTTTTGCTGTTACGTTACGTTTCCATGTTCTTTTAGTAATGTCCATGAAACTCGTGACCAACACATAAAAAATTACCTCCAGTAATAACTTGGTCATGTCAAGACACGTTCGAGGTTCGACCAACTAACCAGTTTTGTTGTCAGCCGTCCTACTCAGTCCTGCGTTCCAAACTCAGTACCCGCCGGGTTAAATCCAAAGACCAGAAACAGCAACAACAATTAGTTTGTATCACAACGTTTCATAACACAACGACATTGTAAAACTTTCCACGAATTCCATCCATCATCATTTATCATTTTACTTACGCTGACGGTTAACTGATAAGCACTGCTTCATGCAACAATAAATAACCAGCAACCAAAAATAAAAAAAAATAAAACGAAAGACTAATAATAAATATAATTAAAATACGAAACCATCCGACTTACATGTTCCAGTTTCTCAAGCATGATCGCCGAGGCACGGCGGGATGAGTCGGCCAGCTCTCGGGGCAGCGACAACGAGCTCATGGTTTCGCCGTTGGCCCGCGGTTTCGACTCACCGTCCATCTCAATGGTCTTCTTCGAGCACCGTGACTTCTGACCGCCCCTCAGTGACGAACCGGCAGACGACATGCTGAAATGCTAGAAGATGTGTTGAACCTGATTACATATTTCATGATTTCATTAGTTATGGGTTATCAGTTTTTTGGAAATAGACTATTGATTCTGAATTTATCGTTTTCTTTGGTTCCTTTGATTTTTCTACTTTAATAAATGGTTTCTTTATTCTGGAAAAAATATTTTAGGTGAGAATGAAAGTGGTAGTCTAAAGCCATTGGCCTATGATTCACTTACGATTTCATACAGTAGTTCTACAGATGCCCATATAAAAGATTGAACAAAGCTGTTTTCGTGAAATCTATGATTATAATTCTGCTTGCAAATCACCTAGACACGTCTTTATATTTAGCAAACTTAGCTTTTGCCCTTTATAAACAAAACGTAGGGTCATTAAATAAAAGTGACTTTATATAGTCTTGAAAATGTTTACTATTAATCAGTCTCTTGCTTACCAAAAGCCGATTATTTTCAGTTGGGTAGGTCTACGTATATCAATATCAACGTAACGTACATAGTTAACTAATGCCACTTTACTTCTAATCACTGGAATAATTTTTTATGATCCACTGTTCTCACAGGTAAATTGCACATATATACATATATTTTGAACTCGGACTGCATGGGTCCTTCTTTCAAAAAGTTACCTAAACACGTATAGAATAACATAATAGTGGTGTAACCACTGTTATTTATTGTGAGATACCAGCTCTGTACATGTGCATATACATATGTATAGGATTTTTCCTATATTGTTAAAGTGACGCAAGTAAACTGTGAAAACTCTCAAAGAAACGCTCATGTAAAGCAATTTTCTTATATAACTTAATGTTAAGTAACTGTTAAGTAAATGATTGCGATAATCCTTTTTGGTATACATAAAAATTTCATTAGCACTTTGCAATAGCCGTACATGAGAATCGGATAATCATCGTTTTAATAACCTGTTGAAGGAGCGCTGTTGTTGAAGCGCACGGAAGTGTGGTTTCTCCATTTTTTACAAAAAACTTTTCGCTAAAATTTGACATACAACATTTTGAAGAGTTTTATTGAATGAAAGTCTAAACCTGAAAACTCAGTATGATGAAAATGAGTTGTTTAAATGACATGTTTCTGTGGACCTGAAGGTACTACCCTATTTGAACTATAAGTGATGATGAAAATGTGGGTTACATGGAATGATTTACAACCATGACTGTTTACGTGTTTTTAAATAAAACATCTGATTTGCTGTTGGTCAGTTAGAGTCTTGTTCAACCCTGTCACGATTGATTTTCGAACTTAGATTTCGAAGATTTCGATCTTCGAGGTTAGATAACTAAAAATAAATGTGAGATTAATTCTTGCCACGTGATTAACCGCTATAGTGCATGTTTAATTACAAATAAAACTAGACATATTTCTCAGTCACTCTTATTAACTTGAAATATCACACTGATAGACCTATAACAAATGATAGATCAGCAAGTCGTCTGCAGCGTCGATAGACAATTTGATTAATGCATCTTAAGTCAGGTAGGGTAGAGAGGATGTTATGGGCAGAGTTGTAGTGAGAAATGAAGAAAACAACACACATGTTTACATACATGCGTCAATGTTTCGGAAATGGTTTCTTATTACATGTATGATGAAGCATGGTATAAAAAGCAATGACTAAGCTCAGCTCAGTAGTGCTTCAGATAATACGAGCGCCGGTTCGGTAACATGATGAACTTCAACAACAGTGGCAGTTGCAACAAGATTTATAGCTGGTTTATTGTTACTGCGTGTGGCCTTGCATTGTCCCTGCGCCCTTGATGTGAAACATCATTGAAAACTTTGGCAGTAGTGTTACGACAGTTTTGCGGCAATAAACTCATTTATTTTCTCGTTTGGAAACTTTATGATGCATAGTGTAATGACAATGATATAGGCTGTAACGATAAACCAGCCCTATCTATGTAAACTTAGTTAGTGACTAATTCGTATTCTGCTTCATTTCGACAGAAAAATTAACAACCACTACCCATGAAAATATTAGTGGAACAGCTTATCCCATAATGCAAAAGAATGTTTGGTGATCATAACCGAAAACTTCATTGAAAATTTGCATAAAAAGTGAGTCACATGGTTTTCGAGCCTTACGTGAATTGCGTGAATGCATTAAGCTGGTTGCCACTGAACTCATGGAACTCTATGTACGAGATGTTATTGACTTGACGTAAATTAATCCCAACACGAATACATGGTTTCTATATACAGCTGAATATCGAAACATGCTGTCCGTCCTAACAAGACGGTCATATCGGGTTAACTTATCATAAGAAACGACCTAATTCGAAGTTCTAATGGCACTGATTGACTCAATGAGTTGATCTAAATTCGCTTTTTATTATGAATTATACGCAAGGTAAGAGAAAACTGAACTACTGCAAAAGTATTCAACTTGTTTGAAAGTTACAATGATCTTGCGATTTCTGTCAGGTTGTTAATTTCTAGTCAAGTTCGAGGGCATCCTCAACTTCCATTAACCACATCTGTGTGACTCAGCTTATGAATAAAGCTCATAAGTAACAGTAGTCTAACGCAAACACCAGATAAAGCAATCGTTTCCCTCTAAATATATCCAACTTGAAAACGTTCCACCAACCTGCCATTTTGTTCAATGGTTTGTTTTACCGTCAGATAGCACAAATCGCTCATCACCTCAAACGGGTTCCTCTGGTCAAAATGAAGTTCCGAGTCAGTTGGCTGATAATATAATTAAGTCCCATTCAACTTCCAAATGTTCAATAGCTTCGTGAAAGACCGTAGTGGTCGTTAAACTGGAACCCGAAAAAATTCCTTCATGCGCGAAATGATAATCAGTATTCTATGTTTTCGGACAGCCTGGTCTCAAATTGATCCCGTCTGTCTGGCTCAGCCGCCATACCTGGGTTTGTAGCCGTACATTCAGTGATGAGCCATGGATTGTTATTGCTGTGAGATTTCGGAACGGCCTGTACAGCCACTATTTAATCTCATAATATGGTAGGAAAAACCTAGAATGCGATAAAAATATCGCTCCATGGAAGGTTGATGAGTCAGAGAAACTAATCTCGATATCTCCATGGAAATATTTTTCGAATTTTCAGGAATTTATTTAGGCTGAACATCTTTTCTATTTTTAGCCGACTTCGGTTTAAATTCTCTCAAAGTAATCAATACTTCCAGAGTGTTTCCTTACGGATACACTTGCATCAAAAACATGGCCACTAAAAAATACCACACAACACATGATCAGGTAACGCCATAAGGGCGAGTGAGCTTACTGGCATTTTCAACACCTGGCAGCTGGCGAACCAACGATTCAATATGCTCACAAACACGGATCTCTGATATCATGGTCCATTCCATCAATCTTCTATTGTATATACATACCTCTTAGGTAAATCAATCTTTGACAAACAATCAATTTTTAAAATTCCCATTGATTTGGTATGTACTGTTACAAATCCCGTAGGTCTTACCACATCTCTTCCGCTACAATCATCTGATAGTATATCTCAGTAGCGGACGAGATGTGGAGGGAAAGCTGGATGTAGAGAAGTAAATGTAGAGTTTGTTCCTGAAGGTCTGGTGGGAATGTATATTTTCTGCCGATTCCTCCCTCTTTGGAGTGATTTTCCTCCTTTTTGAGGTTTGGCTCGTCCGCCAGTGGTACACCTTGACAGTGCTATGCCAAGTACACAGTCGTTACTATAGCTGCCACCGGTCATGTTTAGATGACCCGAAATCACGACACGAAACGACATTCTTCCACGAGGTCATTACCAAGCGGCTGTTTATCGAATCACGTTGAACAAAATCAGGTCTGTCGATGTTCGAGATCAGTTTATTCTGACAGATTCAGAATGTTAGACTGCTGGTATTACTACCGGAAATTGTTACTGTGGTATGTAGGTAATGGAACATTTCGTGAATAGGTATAGCCAGAATGTAGAGATACCAAAATATCTTTCGCAATCCAAATACTACCATTTGCACTGGTGATTTTCACTCAAATCAACTTAAAAAAAATATTATAGCATTTTATTTTGCAATAACATTATATACAATACTATCAACGGATTCTAATATTTTCGCAAAATCTTCAATAGAACTTAAATGATTTTTATAACCTAGCGGACAGAATGAAGAAGGAAAGTTGAATTCAGAAAAGGAATAGTTGTGAAACCCAAACTCTTGATCAAGACTTGATCAAGGCGAGTTTGTTTTGCAAATTCTGCACCTTAGAAGAACATTCTGGTATAACTTTGCTCTAACGAGTACCATGGGGAATATAACATACATTATCTTGTTCTACATACACAGAAGACATCGAAATATTTATGATATAATACGAAAGTGTGTTTCTAGGCCCTTCAAGTCATAAAGCTTCAATTAAGGTGAGAGATTACACAAACAAAGTTTTATAAGGTGGGTAAAACATGTTAACATTTTTATGGACCTCAGAGTTTAGCACTTTCAATGAGAATGAGCTAAGATTTTGCCCATCGATTACCTACCCTTTTCGGAAGTTTTGTATTTAACAATATCATACTTATTCTCTTTGTCCTTCTAACTGTCAGACTGGGGTCCGGTCAGTTTCCCGAAATTCTGTTTCCCGAAAATCTTTTTACCGAACTTTTTTTGACCAAAATTTGGTTTACCGAAAATCAGTTTCCCGAATAGACTTTCCCCGAAATGATCTTTTACCGAACCGAACGTCTTTCCACCGAAAATACTTCCTCCGAATGAGTCTTTTCCCGAATTGCTTTTCCCCGAACCGAATTCCTGGGAGCAAATCAAATGAAAAGTTCACGTGAGTTGAGAGCGTGGCTTAGCGCTCATGGCTGATTGGCTGACTCTTTAGCGAAGTCTGTCGGCGCTGACAATACATTATAAAAGGTGGAAATTTTTATGATCACGTCTTATCTGCATCGAATCTTCTGGAACTTCATAGTCGGTTCATCGTAATGAATCCTTACGGCAAAAATGAAATTGATTCGATCATTTTCATTGAAAATTCAACAACTTAAAATGATTTTGGGTTTTTGTTAATTTGAATAAATCTTCAGGTTTCCCCAAAAGTTCTTGAAGTTGAAGTTTCAATCAATTCAATTCCAACTTAAACGAAAGCTAGGTATTGTTTGCTTGGGTAGTTGATTATCGTGCATTTGAAATGAAGTTTATGTCATGAAGAATTATGAAATTAATCGACTAAATGGTATCCGAGATACCTTCTGGCATATGCAAGGTTTTGTTATTTTAAAATTTTTGTTGTTTTTTCTCGCATAGTGCTTAATTCATTGCGTAGCGAGTCTATAGAACCATAATAAACTATAAATTTGGTTACATGCTGTATAAAAACGAGTTTCACGCATAAAAACGTTTGACCCAAGTTTTTTCGGTAAAACTGTTTTTGGAAAAAAAGTTTTCGGGGAAAAACTCATTCGCGTAAAATACTTTCGGTGAAAAAACTTTCGGTAAAACTTCCTTTCGGGGAATGTATATTCGGTAAACAGATTTTCGGTAAACCGATTTCCGGTGAACCAATTTTCGGTTAAAAAAATTTAGGTAAACAGATTTTCGGGAAAAAGATTTTCGGGAAAATGACCGGTATCCGACAGACTGTATTTATTCTACATAATTCCACAATCTGTTACAAGGGACATATATTCAAACCAGAGAAAACGTTGATAAAACTGATTTTACAGTAAAGGCAAGGCCTATTGAGCAAACCAATACGGCTTAATTAACGGAAACATTTTCACTTAGCCGAACAGTTTTTTTCCGCAGTTAATAAAGTATATTGGTACTTGATCTTTCATCACTATGATTCAGGCAGAATGAAAAAGTTATAGTCAGGTGGACTTTAATATCCGAGAACAAGGCTGACTCAGGAACAATGATCGAGGGACACCAAAAAGAATAAACAACAAAGCACGTCTTCTTAATCTAGGATATACAAAACAAATAGGTTAGTGTCCATAATTTCCTCTATTATTTCTATCCTACTAATCCAGATAACTTATCCGTTTCATGTAAACTTGCTCAACCGACGTTAGCTTTACCGAACGTTTTAATGAAGCCCCAGCCTTGGACGTAATCACGACTAACCCGTTACTGATTGGTGTGAGACCGATTAATCTAACATTATTAATTTGTTAGTCCGATTATTGGTAACCAAGATAAGCGTACATGAGATTTCATGACATTTCTGCCAACCTTTTCTATCTAAGGTGGGCTCGTTGATTTGTTAGACCGCAACCAACGCAGAAGTAGATGTCGCAGTGTTGAAGTCCCCGACGAGTTTGCCAAACAAGTTGTATATTTCTTAGCGCTGATCGCAGGTCACCGTCATTATAACATGTATATGTTGAAATTTCTGCAGAACATTGGACGATGTATAACATGAACAGATTAAAACGCAACATAACAAGTGAGAACAATAAATTATAAATAAATTTTTCTGGTTTATTGAGATTCAATTAAAATTGAAAATTTCATGAATTGAGTTTCGACCATATCATCCAACGCCAAGCCTAACGGTGTCTGGTTTCATTAGTTACAGTATGTATTATTTATGTAGGATACTGCATAAAATTGAAGATATACTCGACATGGTATATATGTATGCATGTATGTATACTCAGTATTCAACCATGAAGAACCGACGATATACCGGCCTTTACTTTAAACAACTCTTACTGACTGCGTATTTTACTGAATTTTCAATGACCTCGTATAAACTTCTCGTTCTGATTACTTTGCGAGAACTGTTTGTGCGAAAAAGTGTGGGTTTGAGCGTAGAAGTGTGATGATCCATACTATGTGAATGAATACCAAGCAATCCATACTGTACCATGTGCATCTGATTTGAAACATTTAAATAAAGTATCAGCAGGACGACAGCGCATTGTCGGTTATGTATTACATGAACATGAAGAAACATGGAAAAAAATCTAAATCGGTTTGTCGATCATTCATTACTCTCATAACTAATACTATAAATTTAACTATTACTGATATTATGCTATAATTTGTTAAACGGTTATATTTGGGAGTTGAATGCTTGTACAAAAGTGTTACTCTCATAATACTCTCTTGACAAAAAAGGATATAATTAGGTACACACATACGTTTTCAGTGCTAAAAACAACTACGGTCTTTGACGCCGCGAAATGCAAAAGCATCACCCAAAGCAGCACAAATGGTTCAACAGCTTCACATCATTATAAAGATGTACGTTGAAGCTGCATTGCTACATACATAGAATACATAACTACCTGTTAATCTATGCAGAAGTGGTACGTAAGCTGATTTTTTGTACCAAAACTCAATTGCTATCTGAAAGATTGATCGACCAGATTTGAGCATTCAGCCTGACTTCAGTCATTTTCAGTCTATAATTTCACTCTGAATTTCACTCCAGTCAAGTATCACTCGGTTCCAGATACTCACAGTCAATTCCAGACTCTTCCCAGTGTGCACGGAACATTTCCATAAATCAACCACCTCACGATGTTATGTTATGCAAATGTGATATCATGCATATTGGTGCCACTCTGCATACGCTCAATAAGCCCTATAACATGTTCAATAACAATAGTCATAATAATTCAACTATGTACTTCACTAATAGTAAGTGGCAGACCAGCCTTCAGTTAGTCTAGAACTGAAAGTAAATTTTTCTGAAAGAATTGGAACGAAAAAATAATTTTTCGACACATCAAATGTAGAGGATTCCTGTCGCCGGGGTTTCATGGCAATCGTATTTCATTAGAAGACTGAATGAACTTGACTATTTATAAAAGGTAAATACGAATACAGAAATCAGATGAGAAAAAACACTGAGAAAACTAATTTGTTTCTAAATTCAAACTCCTAATTAACTATTAATGCCACTTAGATTATACCATGTGAACGATTGTGGAGACCAACTATATGAAGCAATAATATTGTGGCACAATAATGGTGTGAATGGTAATAATACAGGGTGTCCCACTTAAAAGTTTCAATGAGAATTTGCTTTAATTTTTGATAGAATGGACCGATTTTGAAAATTTCTGCGCTGATTTGTAGACAATTCTTGGCAATTTTGTTTGACGTTTAAATTTTTCAAAAAGCTTTTAGACAGCAGTTTTTAGGCCAAAAACCCCAAACCCTTTCATTTTCGCCTTTTTCACGTGGTTTCCACCCATTATGATGTTACTGTTATATCATGGGGCAGCACTTTTGTTAAAATGCTTTTTTATTTAATAACTTGAAACCATAATTCAGCATAAAAATCACGAAAGCACTAAATGCATTCATATAATCAACGTTTCTCAATATGACTACCACCACGTCTTCCAGCGACCAACAGTGGCAGCACGGTAGCATCAGAGATACCTTTTCCAAAAACTTTTTTAATTCTCGTAATAGTCGAGGATTACTTCAATTTGATTATTTTGAAACTTACATTAGTTTGAAATATCTCAACTATTGCAAACTGGCTGTTGACAACGCTCATGTTTTGATGCGACAATGATGAGCAGCTTTGGTTTGAAATGCCGCTTTCAATCAACCTAATGATTCACGTATTGCACATGGGCACATGTTCCTTTCATGTATGTTTTCTAATAAGTTGACTGTTTATTTTGTTGTTTTAATGTGACACTTCAATTCGTAAGTTTTTTTTGTTCGGGGCGTTAACGGACCAACAACAACACGTTTCTATGTGACGCCGATGATCGTAAAATGCGAAAATAAAGGGGTTCGGGGTATTTGGCTTAAAAACTGCTATCACACAGCTTTTTTAAAATTTTAAACGTCAAACAAAATTGCCAAGAATTGTCTACAAATCAGCGCAGAAATTTTAAAAATCGGTCCGTTCTATCAAAAATTAAAGCAAATTCTCATTGAAACTTTTAAGTGGGACACCCTGTACTGTGCCACCAGAAGCAGTGGCTACATGGTGTGATTAAAAAACATGACCAAGTCTGATTTACATATATTGAAAACATAAGATGTCCTTGGGCAGGGTATATTGATACTGAATTTCATTTGAAGAAAATGTGTACGGCCCGGATCAGTTTGTTTGAAGACTGAATCATATATGTGTATCTCTTTAATTTTTTTTGTTTTTTTGACAACTAAATCGTCAGTCCGTTTTTTCGTGTACGTGATCTCCGAACACACATCGTTGCATGCAGATGGAAAAATATTACCAAGGAAAAAATGGAAGTTTTAAAAAACATTTCTCCTAATCGAGTGAAAATGCTATACTGAACTTGATCTATGAGTACAGTTGAAGTTGATTAACTTCAATTTTTTTTTAAATGCCAAACCACAAACCACCTCCTGAACTCTCCAAGCTAAACCGGAAACATGAAAACAAGACAAGAATTTACTTAGGTTGATGTATCCGAAGTTAATTTTCAATGCGGGAAAATGATAGTACTCACGCGTTTTTAAGTATAGCACAAAGTACCAAAGCACAAAGTAAGCTTGAAGATCCCTATGTACTGTACAATGTACCTACATATTAGCTGTTATTACTTACTATGGTATGTACATACTTATTTACCTTCGTAATATAAAATCGTAAATAATAAAAAGGATGTGTAGTTCTGAACTTCGTGTTCAAGAAAATACTACTATCGGCCATAGTGGTACTTTTCCCTTCATTCCTCGTTTGCTGGTCGCATTTTCTAAGACTGTAATTACCTTAAAATCATAAATCATACCACGTTATCCAGGTTGCAGTTATGTATGTAGGTTAGTTAATACGCTTTGCAAGATGTTTCGTGTGGTTTGAGTTTTCCTCATACTCGAATTGCTATGTTGAGCACGTTATTCAGATGAATTAAGCACTAAATATAGACATGTTACTAGTAAGAGTTAGAATAAGAATTGGAATAAGAATTGGTTTTACATATTGAGACAGACAGACAGACTGTCCGGGAAGCTTATTTACAGAAACTATAAAGTTCTGATTCGCCCGCGCTATTATATAGCGTGTGTGTGCACTCCCTACCATCAGCCAGCGTGACATAGTGGTTTAGCGCGTGACTTTTTTGAACGATGGGGTGGGGGTTCGAATCTCACTGAATTATTTTTCGCTCATTTTGATCATACACTGTTCCTATGAAGTTCTACTGTTCGTTAACCCCCCGATAACATATCGTAAGGCTTGCTTGTCCGAGCGATAGCGAGGACAAGCGCGTTAGCTAATAATTTCCGTTAGCCCCCCTCTATGAGCCATATTCCGACACGTAAAAAAGTTATGAACCTTCATGAAAAAATTAAAACTCCTATTGAATTATGTTCTCTATATCCTGAACTTTATGTAGAAAGAAAGAAAATATAAATTGAATGGATTTTCCACAAATGGGAATAAAAATAAAAACTTTATAGTTTCTGGAAATATGCGTCCGGGAAACAGTGGCAGAAACATGCATTTGTAAATGTGCATACCGTTGTGATTAATGCGGTCTGTACGCCATAAATATAGATGCTTATAACAGTATATCATGGCGATGTAGTTTTCTCTGTATTTCTAAACCAGTTACATACCAAGCGTGTCAGGAGTTTTACATAATTACACTTGTAAGCAATATGATGCAAACTGACATTCTCAGTAGTCCAGTAACAAAGTCGCTGAATCATAATCAGCTCAGTAACTACCTCACTCACTCACTCACTCACTCACTCACTCACTCACTCACTCACTCACTCACTCACTCACTCACTCACTCACTCACTCACTCACTAATATATTTTTGTTTGTTGGCGTGACTGAATGGTACTGGCTTCTGCAATATATTATTAATGTTCACTCTACGATACACTGATATATACACCTTCCCATTAATCGTATAAGCCCTTGAAGACAGATTATGTTTTCGAAAAAAAATTTCCAATCTAATCTATCTCACAAAAAAATTTATGCAAAAAAAAATTAATTTTCAACTGCTTTCGCGTGTAAAAAGATTTCTGGGAAAATAAAAGTATTAAGCTTTGGGATCGCATTTTGCACAGATGCAAAAATATTATAATGTTTATTTTCATTCTGTATTCATTAACTAAAGATTATCGGGTAAACACATCCGAGAGACAAGTAACCATGATGGAGTGGAAAAGATCGGATTGCTTTTTCATCAAGCAAGTACGGACATAAGTGATTACAAACAGTTTTAAGGAGCGTAATGTCTGTATAATGACGATAGTTTTTTGGCTAATTAAATATATTTTTGTAAACTTTACCATCACATGTAATAATTCCATGTTAGAATGTTATGAACATTCAGCGTGAATCATGTACATATGTTTCTAAAAGTTCAAACTAGGCCAAAAAGTTTAAGAAGTGAAAAGGTGTACATAAAAATCTTTATAACACGAAACCCAAAACTAAGTTTTCACACACTTTCTTTTTTTTATTCAACGAGGCATACAGTAGCAACATCTCATTTTGGTTTTATACAAGCAAAATAGTGAAAAGACTCGGTTAATTATGGGCGAACCAAAGGCATTGGATTCCTTTTTTATCATGAACCATGTTTTCTTGTATATAATCCAATTCAATAATCAACACGGAATT
>OZ038447.1:21102895-21139399 GCA_964036265.1 Daptonema setosum | reverse complement strand
GGTACCTATTTTCTTCCCGGAGAGTAGCCTTTAACCAACAGGTACCTATTTTCTTCCCGGAGAGTAGCCTTTAACCAACAGGTACCTATTTTCTTCCCGGAGAGTAGCCTTTAACCAACAGGTACCTATTTTCCTCCCAGACAGTACCTTTTAACCAACAGGTACCTATTTTCTTCCCGGAGAGTAGCCTTTAACCAACAGGTACCTATTTTCTTCCCGGAGAGTAGCCTTTAACCAACAGGTACCTATTTTCCTCCCAGACAGTACCCTTTAACCAACAGGTACCTATTTTCTTCCCGGAGAGTAGCCTTTAACCAACAGGTACCTATTTTCTTCCCGGAGAGTAGCCTTCAACAAACAGGTACCTATTTTCCTCCCAGTCAGTACCCTTTAACCAACAGATACCTATTTTCTTCCCGGAGAGTAGCCTTTAACCAACAGGTACCTATTTTCTTCCCGGAGAGTAGCCTTTAACCAAGCGGTACCTATTTTCTTCCCGGAGAGTAGCCTTTAACCAACAGGTACCTATTTTCCTCCCAGACAGTACCCTTTAACCAACAGGTACCTATTTTCCTCCCAGACAGTACCCTTTAACCAACAGGTACCTATTTTCTTCCCGGAGAGTAGCCTTTAACCAACAGGTACCTATTTTCCTCCCGGAGAGTAGCCTTTAACCAACAGGTACCTATTTTCTTCCCGGAGAGTAGCCTTTAACCAACAGGTACCTATTTTCCTCCCAGACAGTACCCTTTAACCAACAGGTACCTATTTTCTTCCCGGAGAGTAGCCTTTAACCAACAGGTACCTATTTTCTTCCCGGAGAGTAACCTTTAACCAACAGGTACCTATTTTCTTCCCGGACAGTAGCCTTTAACCAACAGGTACCTATTTTCTTCCCGGAGAGTAGCCTTTAACCAACAGGTACCTATTTTCCTCCCAGACAGTACCCTTTAACCAACAGGTACCTATTTTCTTCCCGGAGAGTAGCCTTTAACCAACAGGTACCTATTTTCCTCCCAGACAGTACCCTTTAACCAACAGGTACCTATTTTCTTCCCGGAGAGTAGCCTTTAACCAACAGGTACCTATTTTCTTCCCGGAGAGTAGCCTTTAACCAACAGGTACCTATTTTCTTCCCGGAGAGTAGCCTTTAACCAACAGGTACCTATTTTCTTCCCGGAGAGTAGCCTTTAACCAACAGGTACCTATTTTCCTCCCAGACAGTACCCTTTAACCAACAGGTACCTATTTTCCTCCCAGACAGTACCCTTTAACCAACAGGTACCTATTTTCTTCCCGGAGAGTAGCCTTTAACCAACAGGTACCTATTTTCTTCCCGGAGAGTAGCCTTTAACCAACAGGTACCTATTTTCTTCCCGGACAGTAGCCTTTAACCAACAGGTACCTATTTTCTTCCCGGAGAGTAGCCTTTAACCAACAGGTACCTATTTTCCTCCCAGACAGTACCCTTTAACCAACAGGTACCTATTTTCCTCCCAGACAGTAGCCTTTAACCAACAGGTACCTATTTTCCTCCTAGAATAGTAGCCTTTAACCAACAGGTACCTTTTTTCTTCCCAGAGGGTACCCTTTCGGAGAGGAACCTTTTTTCCTTTACGGAGAAAGGTAACTCCGTAAATGTTCCTGAAAACGGGAAAGGTTCCACTTAAAGGTAAAGACCACCAGAGGTACCTTTCCGCCAAAAACCACGCTCTGCCGAGGTGTGGCAGCCAGTTATCACTTAGCGGGGCCTATATCTCCGTCTAAATTTACATAAACTTTGTAGCGTATTCCAGCGCTAAATATACAGTAGCTTTATAGTGCAACATTAAAAAGTATTTGTTTCAGTATTAGAAAATTGATGCCACACCAACCCCAATTCCATTGAAGAATACCTTTTTTATTAAGAGTACAAACGCATTGCTTTTTTCCGTCTTGCATCCGTTCACAGAAGTTCACTGAATGAAACAATATTTCTTCTATTCTGATTTTTTGCAACCGAGTCATAGTATGAGCTACTTTTCAAACAAATCGTTCAGCCAAATATGTAAGAGTCCATTCAGTGATCTGCTTCTTTCCGAATTTGTTTTCCGTTCATTTAAAACAATGGCAACACGTTCTCTCAATTTTTCCTAAGGATTCAAACCAACTACCAGTTTGACCACCAGTTCCTTAACCAATTGAGCTACTGATATGAAACGTTGGCCAACCTAAATGGTCGCCAATCAACTCCTCATGCCAGTAGATGCCGTGTTTCAGATGTACCCTCATAATGCCGGCTGTTTCGGCCAGAATGCCGGTAAAAAATGCGTCATCAATCTCGAAATACGGATGTTTCGGATCGAGAATCTTGAGAAGTTTGCCTGGTACATCACCCGTCAACAGCAGCATGGCACCGGCGCAGTACCTGATGTGAGTGAGTGAGTGAGCGAGCGAGTAAGTGAGTGAGTGAGTGAGTGAGTGAGTGAGTGAGTGAGTGAGTGAGTGAGTGAGTGAGTGAGTGAGTGAGTGAGTGAGTGAGTGAGTGAGTGAGTGAGTGAGTGAGTGAGTGAGTGAGTGAGTGAGTGAGTGAGTGAGTGAGTGAGTGAGTGAGTGAGTGAGTGAGTGAGTGAGTGAGTGAGTGAGTGAGTGAGTGAGTGAGTGAGTGAGTGAGTGAGTGAGTGAGTGAGTGAGTGAGTGAGTGAGTGAGTGAGTGAGTAGAACCTTGGATAGGACACGGGTATATACGCGGAATTGTCGATGGCCCATTTATCATGGTGTTCAGGTCGTCGTACCCTGGCACCGTTCCAACAGTATCCCATAATGGCTGATTCCTTCGGTGTCGTCGACCGTACCATCAGATCTCGTATGTTCTCCGGAAACATGATCGTATCCGAGTCACCCTGTAGCACAAAGTCCACGTTCGAACAGTGCGCATCGTACCTGATGAGTGAGTGAGTGAGTGAGTGAGTGAGTGAGTAAGTGAGTGAGTGAGTGAGTGAGTGAGTGAGTGAGTGAGTGAGTGGTTCCTTAACCAACCATTTTAAAATACCAAGTGATTTTAATGAAAGATTAGCGTAGCTGTCAATGAAGTCAAACATGAGCAGATCTTGATAAGTGGACGCTTCCAGTTGGATGGCGTTCCGACGTTCGCGATTGGCAACCGTGCCGTTGTGGTCAGAACCAAAAACGAATGCCTGGAAATATTATTCAATCATCCACTCACTCACTCACTCACTCCTCACTCACTCACTCACTCACTCACTCACTTACTCGCTAACAAAGGTGAAAGGTTTAACTTCAATTTACCTTGAACAGATATCTGGGATTGGCGACCACATTCCGCGCTGTCTCAATCACCGGTGGTATGGAGGCCATTTTATGCCACCAGATTACGGTAGAGTTCTTCAAGTACGACGGAATAGAGTTACGGTAGATACATCTAGTTCAGGTCATGGCACTGACGTTTGTAGTTGAGTTGATTATTAAAGGGGTGTTGATGATTATTTTGTTAATAAATCGATGGTTGAAACAGAGCTCGTCCAAAGACCAAATGTGAGAGTTGATTTCACGTTTTTGTTGACGGTTTCATTGTCTTCGCAATATTATTGGTAGACTGGGTAATAGTCTGTAAATATCGAAATGATGTCGCAATGTTAGAATTAGGAAGAAAGTATATAAATAGCAAAATACTTTATAAATTGGATTGATAAATTCGGTGTGTAAGTCAAGGAGTGATGATGATTGTTAACTTGATGAAAATGTTGAGCTAATCAAGATTGAAAAATCTTTTGATGCCGATAATTCACATGACATTAAGTGGTGAACTTTGCATCATTCTCCCATGAACTTACGAAGACATCTGAGAAATGTCCATATGATTTTTCATCCATGTCCAATGTTCATATCATGTTCTAGGTACTTTGGTTATTTTTCATCCTTCACAGTATCCACTTTTCCCTTGTAAAATACTTGGTTACATGACAAGCACCAATGAGTCTCAATTATCCGGGCACGTTTTATAGATTGTTCGTTATATGACCAAAATGGCTTGGACAGTCGATGAGTAAGCTACAGTATGGACATACAGTACTTACAATACTCGGATTATAATTAACAAGTGGATTATGGATTAATCATTGGATTATCCATTATTTTCCTCTAATGAAATGCACGTGCACGTTTCCATATGTAGTAATCAAATCAATGAACAACCAAGCGCTATTTTGCTGATGCTAGAAGTAGAAGGCAGAGGATAATCTCTGCAGATGTTTCTAGTAGAAACTCGGTAAATTTGAATAAAAGAGTAGAATGTACTTTGCGATTTATAAATTTTCTAGGATAAGAACATGAGATCAACTTTCGTACATACATATACACGTACTTATGACTCACTAGGGTTACCTTGCGTACCTACTAATATGAGTCACTTAATTTCTTCAGTTAGTTAATACGGGTCAGCTAATCACTTTTATTAGCTAATAAGGGTCAATTAACTGCCTTGATTAGTTGATATGGGTCACTTAACTGCTTTAATTGAAAGAACCTGTCATCGAGAAACATAATTTTCCGCTGACAGAAATTAATAAACGTTGTTAAATGATTCAACTATCGGTATGAAAAATCGGTTCAAATGAACAACGACATTGAACTTGAAGCAAACGGTTCTAGACGTTTTTCTACAGGGACTTCGTCATTACGGAAGCCATGAGAGCACACTAATACCATATCCAGAATGGTGTTTTCGCAGAGGCCAGAGAGGTGTAATACACTGAACACGGAATGGCAAACAGCTCCTGAGCAAAACGATAGAATTTGTGTCTCATGGTCATGTAATTTTCAAACCAGCACCACCAGTTTTGGAGGCTGGCACCCTACGCACTCGACTAGACAGGCGAAATGTTATGTAGTGTACTTCAATCGTGGAACGGAACGATTGTGATATTAAACTTTCGCTCAACTATTCAAAAAGGCACAGTCAATGAAAGTGACCCATCTGGGCCTTCAGTGAATTCAATAAACGAAGACGAGTTAACCAGCCAGCCAGCCAGTCTAACTTGGGGGGCCCGACGGCTCATGATTGTTTTAATTAAAAGGGCACTCGGTCGAGCAGACACACAAAAATGGAATGCCCTGCCGTTGAGTGGCTGAGAAAATGTTGTCTAAAGGCTTTATCCTAAACGTTGGATGTCTTTACATCTCCGGAACTCAAATGAGGTGTGGAAACAACTGTAATCTGTCCCTTAATGTGAAGGGAAAATGGCTTCTAGATTACTGATTTTCCCTTCTTTGATGAAATTCCCCTGCTTCTCCGAGCAGACCCGGGACAAAAACGGGATATGACCGTAGTGGCGGAAAACATGGATGAGAACAAATGTGGTTTCTTTCTTCAAATGTGGTATCAAAACTGTCGTTTCTTCTTTTAAAAGGTAAATGGTTTCAATATTACGGATTCCGCCTTATTGGAAGCTATTACTCTGGCTTGAAGCGTATGCCATTCGCACTCTGATGGAAAGATAACTTGCTATTCTTGTCACAATAACGGTTTCAAAAACTGTCAGGAACATGTTCCGTTTTCCTACTATTTTTCAGTCATGGTACATAGTTTTTTACAGCCATTGTTCCACCGTTCAATTGTAAACTTCGAACGGCACGGCAGTACCCGATACCTCGCTCCCGACGGGTGGTGGCTATTCCCGAAATCGTTCAAGGCACACGCTACCATGATACTGAATCAATGGTGTGGAAAGTAGTTCTCCTAGATGAGAAATATTTTTTTCATGATAGTGAATTGGCGATCCACACCTACATATTTATTTACTAATCTCCCATTAATGAAACAAATGTAGCTTTTGTAGCAGCCAAAATGGGAAATTAGGAACTTTTGTTCAGCGTTGAGCACTCTTCCGCTACTGAACGGAACGGTTGCGCCTTATCCAATTATAGACACACAACCGTTGTGTCGTAGTTACAATTGACTAGGAGACCGGATTTGAATTGGCGCATGTTTTTTTCAAATCTCTCAAACAATTCTGACACACAGCAAGTGAAAAGGAAGAATTTGATTTTCAAATATTAAGCGGTGTGTGTTAAGAGGACACCACACAGACGCAACACAACAGCTGAAAAGTTAAGCCGGGATTTTTTTTTACCAAGAGCAGCCACTCAGCGACGCACCTCAACAGCTAAAGGGTTTAGTTACGTGTGGTCATGATGACCGGACAGCACAACAGGGAATAGAGGTACAAGTTTATTGGAAGATGGATAAAATGGAGAGAAGACGAACAATGCTTACAAAACCGGGCTTCACACGCATATATATCATTGTGTTCAGCCAATCAGAATAGACATTCTGACTTTAATCAAGATTTGAGACACCGTCTCTCATCAGTTAGGGTGCCTTCATAGTGAGTTGCAGAAAAGTTGCAGAAAAGTTGCAGACGGTTTGTTATAAGCAGCATCCACTGCAACCCATATACCCTGCGTGGTAAGTTACGGTAGTTGCAGTGGATGCTGCTTATAACAAACCGTCTGCAACTTTTCTGCAACTTTTCTGCAACTCACTATGAAGGCACCCTTAAGGGTATGTTTATAGTTTTCCCTGGACTTTTCCGGGAAACGTGATGTTTCACAACTTAACACGCTTTGCTATAGCAGCCACTAAGGTCGCTGTTATGACAACTGTTTCCTGGAAAAGCCCAGCGAAAGTCCAGGGAAAACTATAAACGTACCCTTAGGCAACGAGAAACCAAAAAAGGGAGAAAATAAATATTATTTAGTACAGCTACAGCATTGATGCATGAAGAAGTGTTCAACGGTGCAAACCCAGATGTTACTTACCTCCTATCCTACTGTTTCTTTATTGTATAGACTTTATTGTATAGACTTCTTCTTATTGAACTTAGTCAATTGTGAACGTTATATTCACATAAATACCAACTAACCACCGCTATGGTTGAGTTTGATAATTGGTTGGACGGAAAACCAATTCCCGTGCGTTCGAATGCAATTCTTTGTATAATAATTATATGTCCTTAATTTATGAAAACCTGTTTAAGTTTATAAGAAACAATTTATGCATGCATATTTTTACGTTCAGTGAAAGGTGATGTTTCATAAACTGAGAAAGCAGTAATATCCGTTGTGCACAGGCATCAGCGCAAAGATCTCTATTTCACTCACGGCACGGCTGTTTGAGCATTATCGGCAAAGACGCTGTATCAAGAAAAATGAGCGCCACGGTAGAGATCATTCACATTTTATTAGGAGACTGGACTTGAAAGCGTGCTATTTTTCCTCAGTAATTGTTTACATGCTTGAACATCCGCTGACGGACAAGATAATTCTTCAAAGGGAGGGGAAGTTCGCCAAAGAGATGGAATCGGCAGAAATTAAGCCATTTTACCTACACCTTTTAGGAACAAACTTCACTTTCTAAATACGCCAAAGAGGGGGGAAGTCCACTTTTCCTCCCCTTCTCGTCCGCTAGTGCTCGAAAATACACAGGCAATGAGAGTGGAAACAGAAGCTCACTCCTATTCGATGCCTGGTGAATATCACATAAAGAAATTGTGTAAAAAAATCAACGCAAAAACGGCGGTATTTCAAATTTAGTCTTTTTATCTCTAGTGATCCCTCCCATGTGTTGTTAATTGTTTGTTGGTAACTTACCGTTTAACGGTTTCCCAGATGTTTCACGACAGTTCTCCAAAAGTGGTTTCTTTTTCAGGAGAGCGCTCTAATAAAAACCACAAATCGCCTTATCATTATATTTAACGCGCATGTACTGCAATAATTTTCAAAATAATTCATTATGGCACATTTTGATGGTATATGAGGCACATCTCCTTGAGTTTGTATACTGCTACACCAGGCTCTTTACTAAATACTTTACTCAAGACGATACAAAACTTAATAAAAACTGGACCGAACTTTTAAGGAGTTTAGAAAATCAAGAAATTTTTATATCAAGTTTAAAAAATCGTGGATGTCATGAGACATGTTGATGGCATATGAGGCACATCTCCGCCTGTTTACCGGAACACCGGGCAGGCGGGCACGGGCATCCGATGGACATTCCCTGGGGACATTTCGGTCCATGGACACACCCGGGAGAACCCAACGCTTGGCATACCAATATTACTGTACTTTCTAGGTGACTGGTTGACTGACTGACCGGTGAGTGAGTGAGTGAGTGAGTGAGTGAGTGAGTGAGTGAGTGAGTGAGTGAGTGAGTGAGTGAGTGAGTGAGTGAGTGAGTGAGTTAGTGAGTGAGTGAGTGAGTGAGTGAGTGAGTGAGTGAGTGAGTGAGTGAGTGAGTGAGTGAGTGAGTGAGTGAGTGAGTGAGTGAGTGAGTGAGTGAGTGAGTGAGTGAGTGAGTGAGTGAGTGAGTGAGTGAGTGAGTGAGTGAGTGAGTGAGTGAGTGAGTGAGTGAGTGAGTGAGTGAGTGAGTGAGTGAGTGAGTGAGTGAGTGAGTGAGTGAGTGGGAAAGTGAGGTTTATTGTTTGCTAAGCTAGATATTATTTATGTGGTGGGTTGGTGGCTAAAACTTATAAATTTGACGCCAAATAATTACAGTTTGTATTTCTATTGGTCATAATCAACAATTGGAATGCGACATTCAGGTTTTCCCTCAAAATGACAAAAATAGAAAAAGAATGTAACACCTAAACATAATTAATGCTCGAAATTACCATATGCATGTACGTTCATGAATATAATCCAATTCAATGAATATATCCTATGAATTGAAAATAACTAGAATTCGTAGAATTCGTAGAACTAGAATAGTGTATAAATATGATCGATGAAATTATGCTAATTAGCATAGCGGTAGGTTGACTATGGGGATGGGGGGAGAGGGGGAGAGGGTGGCAAGCAGTTGGAGGAGCAATTTTTTTGAAATACAATGCCAAAAAACATAATAATGTAAAATAGCTTTATCAGTGCAAATGCTTTTGCTGAATAACTGACAGAGAGATCCATTGGACGACTGACTGATAGCCATACTATTTTTACACGAAAATAAACCTTCAGATAACAGTATGGGAAACAATGATTGAATCAATGAGTGAATGAATGAATGAATGAAACTGACTGACTGACTGACTGACTGACTGACTAACTGACTGAAATACGAACGAACAGATTGTCTTGACTGACTGCGGAAGCAATTTTCGCCTGACAAAAAAACACAACAGCGAACACATAATGTTGGTTGCGTCCGGCATGTGAACCGGGCTTTCACTATGAAATATACGACTGCTCAGGCACTGCTGTTGTTGTTGTTGTTGTTGTTGTTGTTGTTGTTGTTGTTGTTGTTGTTGTTGTTGTTGTTGTTGTTGTTGTTGTTGTTGTTGTTGTTGTTGTTGTTGTTGTTGTTGTTGTTGTTGTTGTTGTTGTTGTTGTTGTTGTTGTTGTTGTTGTTGTTGTTGTTGTTGTTGTTGTTGTTGTTGTTGTTGTTGTTGTTGTTGTTGTTGGTGGTGTTGTTGTTATTCTCCGTTATTTGGGTCGGGCTTCGACTAGGAAATACGACTGTTCAAGCATATGTATGTACATATTTTATGAGACGAAAACCTATTTCTGACAACGGGAAACCTGTGTATATATAGCTTGTTTATGGCTTCTTGTAAAAAACTCAATTCAGTATCCGATTTCACTGTTATTTGTGCATTCGTTATTGTGAGACCGAACAATCATTCAACCCAGTAAATTACATGAAATTAAAATCATCTTACTAGAATAAGATTGAATTTACTGAAAATATGCTTTCAGCTTCATATTGGTTCATTATTAAAAATATTGTATTTTATTGAGTTGTGTGATTGTGCGTTGGTCCATGAACTATTGCATGTCTACACAGCGCTAATTGGCCACATAAATTTCATATGAACTTACAAATTTTTCAGAGAGTTTTCTAGTTTAAAACTTCTACCACACATGATAATTTGTACCATGCTTCATTGGAGGAGAAACATACAGTACAGGGTAAGAGCTACATATTTCCGGGTGTTCCGTTCATTGGAGAAAAAACATACAGTACAGGGTAAAAGTTATTTCCGGGTGTTCCGTTCATTGGAGAAGAAACGTACAGTACAGGGTAAGAGTTATTTCTGGGTGTTCCGTTCATTGGAGAAGAAACATACAGTACAGGGTAAGAGTTATTTCTGGGTGTTCCGTTCATTGGAGAAGAAACATACAGTACAGGGTAAGAGTTATTTCTGGGTGTTCCGTTCATTGGAGAAGAAACATACAGTACAGGGTAAGAGTTATTTCCGGGTGTTCCGTTCATTGGAGAAGAAACATACAGTACAGGGTAAGAGTTATTTGCGGGTGTTCCGTTCATTGGAGAAGAAACATACAGTACAGAGTAAGAGTTATTTCTGGGTGTTCCGTTCATTGGAGAAGAAACATACAGTACAGGGTAAGAGTTATTTCTGGGTGTTCCGTTCATTGGAGAAGAAACATACAGTACAGGGTAAGAGTTATTTGCGGGTGTTCCGTTCATTGAAACACTGGCACTGACATGTGACATTATTAGAGATCTATAGATAGTGACATCCTAACTTGAAATACTATTTTAGTTAAATAAAAGGACTAGGACAGGTCTAACGGCAATTAATTTTGCGGTAACAAGTTCTGAAAAGTTTGCCACAAAAGACTACTCATGACATTCAAAACAGCATTCAGTAAAAGAAACAAAAGTCCAACAAGCCCACATGGCATTGCATACCAATAACTTGTTCGAATGTGCCATACCAAAAATAATGTGCACCCGGACCGGAACCACCATAAGCCAGTAACGTTGGATGGCGGATATTCAGGAGCGTTTTTATCGGGGAGTTTAGCAAAATAAGGAAAAATGAAAAAGACTATAACCTTACACTTTTCGATTAGCTTTCATTTTATTTTAGAATACAATATTGTTGAATAGAATACAAAAGAGTTGACCGTCACGTACAAATGACGTTCAAATTCATTTCAGCACAGCCCAATCATGCCTACCCGGAAGTAAAGCTCCACCCGATTACAACTGAGTCGAACAGCTGGTATGAAAATGGTATGATGATGTTGTTGTTGTTGTTGTTGTTGTTGTTGTTGTTGTTGTTGTTGTTGTTGTTGTTGTTGTTGTTGTTGTTGTTGTTGCTAGCAGACCTTAGCGACTTATCTGTTATTGCATATGAGTCATGCACAACGAATGTTTAGTTAACATGCAAATACAACATGCATAATGATAATTAGGCGCGTGGTACAAGTTACCAGAAGACACAGTGTCCAAGGGTCTGTATACACTAGTTAGAAAGAAGGACATTGTACTTACATACATATGTACGTACTGTATAACTTTCGCGACGCGATATGTACATAAGACAAGATGACCTCACAAAAAACATAAATCCTCAAAATCATGAAGAGTAACACTTGTTAATGAGCCATACCATAAAAATAGTTTTATTCATCGCGAGCTGGTGATAAAGGCTTTTATTCTAGCGTAATGAATCACTACAAGTTCCGATTGCATGCGGAATGAGACTATAAAGTCAACCCATGTATCTACGTACATATGTACATAACGTACATACATACATATCTGGCTCATGCATGTATTTATTCTAAGACATTGCCTTTTGGCATGAGTCAAAGGCTCTACCATGTATGTATGTATGTAATTTCTTGGCGCGTGAATCACAGGCAAAAATAGGAAACAGCATGGAACGGCGCTTGAATACAAAAAGTACAAAAATACAATAGAAAATAGAAATAGAAACACAAAAATTACAGACCATCTAGATGACAGAGAAACTTCTTTACTATAAGAAAGTTATGCATTGATGGCAAAAAGCGACGTTCGCCGAAGACTGTACCACGGCTTATATGTACGTTAACGATTGAGCTCCGGGTCTGGCATGTCATGCCACTCGCGGATGAGAACACCATCGAATGGTACATAGGCTGATGAATTTAGAGCAGAAGAATCAGTTAGTTAGAAACTGTTTCCCCTACATAACACAAAATATTTAATCATTTGATCTAAATTTATTCGCTAAAATAAATGGAATTCCACTATTTCTTCCGCTAGCGTCATATATGATCGTATAAACAACAACATGCTAGCGGGCCAGGATATGTGACGGAATAGATTAATCATCTAGGTTTTTCTACCCTCGACATGTTCGACAGTCACAAACTGTGTCTTGAAGAGTGTATCGAATTTTTAAGCCACTTACTCACCTTTCAGAATTCTCAATGATGTGTGATTAGACAATGCAAAATCTGGTTTGATTTTCGTCGTTTAATTTTATTTCAAATCAGGAGAAGGGTCACAACTCACAATAATGAGAAATGTATCCAAATTCCATGACTCACGTTTTTAGCAATCTGTGGAAAAGCACTTCGAATACTCAGCATATAAAGAGAACATGAACGGCGCTTTCAATGTTCCGGTTCAGCCAAACGCTTCTTGAGTCCAGTCTAGACACGCATACAACTGAACGGTCCAATGGCAAAGAAAAGATGTACCACTCCCTTCCAAAGAATCAAAGGATGGAAATCGAGGCAGGTTTATCATCAGTTTACATAATTGAAGAACTTTTGTGAACTTTTTCCTGGAAACACGAAAGAGGAGATAAATTAAATTAGTCAGTCCTTCCGTTAGCTGAGCACACTTGCTTGCATGCGAAGTGTCAAATGACTGAAACGTGAACAGTATCAAAACAGTCTTTGGTGGTGAACACTAGCGGACGAGAAGGGGTGGCAAAGTGGAATTCCGCCCTCTTTGGCGCTTTTGAACAGTAGAATTTGTTTCCTAACGTAAACATAAGGTTTAAAACCCTTGGCTTAAAACTGCCAATCTTTGACGAAATTCTCCTCCTTTCGGTGGATTAGCTCGTCCGCCATTGGTGACAAAAGAGAATATCAGGCGGATCAAATCGTATTCCCCTGTTTCGGCGGAAATTTCCTAAACCGAAAAGTTCAACAGAAAAGTTTCCCTAAAAATATTTTTAATCTGAAAAAATTTGCTGAAAACACGTTTCAAGCGTTTCAACACGAGCGAGTTCAAATTGGTTTGCCCTTCCGTTAGCTGAGCACACTTGCTTGCATCCGAAGTGTAAGATAAATTACTTGAACGTGAGCAGTATCAAAATACATGTAATTGGTTGTGTTGTTGGAAGGAAAACTCTCCGAAATACATTCAAAAATACCAAACTAAAAATATAAAAAAACATTTTATAGGTAATCAAACGTAGGTATAAAAAAACATTTTTCATGGATCAGCTCGTCCACTGTATTGAAGCACCCAAGTGTCACATGGATGAAACATGACCGTTCGGGATGAGGTGGCAAACAAAAACACAAGATTGGATGTGACCACCGATGGCTGTTGGCACATGTGGAACACGTGTCGTATTCCGTGCCGTGAGCCATGTTGCTTCTCATATGTATTTTATTTGAAAACATGTGGGTCATGTTACCATGATATCAAATAAATTATAACATTTGAAAACATTAGTAATGAGTTAAAGCATAAGAGCATAAGTTACTAGTGTGCTATTCTCATTTTATTGTAGTTACAATTGTTTTGTGTTTCATGATTGACAGAAGGATACCCTACGAAACATGAAAGGTTTTACTCATAACGCGAACCCACTTCAGTAGTTCAATGATTTTTGTTAGTTTTCTAAGCGATGAAGGCCTATTAAAGTAGTTGTAGACAATAGGCATAGTTGTGTGCAATTGTACCATCCGACGACGAAAGACGTTACTATTTATAGGAAATGTTTCTTCTATGTACATACATGTACATACACCAGCTGTCATACCGTAACGCGTAGTATGCACACTAAATTACTTCCTATCAATAAATACATACTTCGTACTGGCATGGCATGCACATAAACATACATAGCATTCATATTCTAATGTGCATTTCATCTTCGTTTGTGGAACACCTCAGACTCAGACGTGAGTCGAGGTTCCATAAGGAAAAGTTAGCGCTCAGCAAGAAAGTTCATGTGAAACCGGCGTGAAAGTTCTGCCTGTCAAAAGGGTTTACGCAAAAAGAATTTCATGAATAAACAGTACGTATTCTATGTACAGTAATTTCACCTTTCCACTCTCACAGGAATTTCATGAATAAACATTATGTATTCTATGTACAGTAATTACATCTGTAAACCCTCACAGTCACAAGACGGGTTTTTGTGTTCAGCAATGCATGTGAAACTGGTGTAAGACCAGCGGAACGGTCGTATATACAGTCATGAAACTCTTTGGATGGTGTCACCATGGGACACTCGGTGTTTTGTACCATTATCTTGTCTGCCGAAAAATGTTGTAAAAATGCTTCCTTATCTGAGCCATGACTGACCATGGCTTTACCGAGATGGTCAATACTTTTATCATGAAAGACCACGGTTTTACTATTTTCACCATGTTTAGACTATGATGAACCAATATTAATCAGGAACCTGAAACATTAGGTCATTTGAATATGACTATTCACCGTCTTACGACGGGTTTTTGCGTTCAGCAATGCATGTGAAACTGGTGTAAGACCACTGGAACGGTCGTATTTACGGTCACGAAACTCTTTGAATGGTGTCGCAATGGCACACATGGTATTTTTGTGCCATCTTGAAAACAGATGACCAGTGGAGACTGGAGAGGGTGTTGACTACATATGACGTAGGCATTGCCATATCCATTCCATCCACAGGCTCGAGCCATTTTCAGGAGACAATACAACCAAAATCATAATAGTGTAACATTTCACTCCTCTTAGATAACAAAAAAAAGAAATCTGTACTCATGTACTGTACCCAAATGAAAGTCTGAATGTACGAAATAGTTAACATCATGTTTGTATGTTTTTTGAACAAAATGAATCGCTGTTTATTTAAAAGATTTTCCACATGATACATTGTATTCTAAAAATAAGCTGTAGTAACTGTACTGTAACTGTGGGCAACGCCACTGGCGGACGAGTTAAACCTCTAAAAGAGTGATTTCTTCAAAGGGGTATTGGCAATTTTGAGGCCATTTAACCTAGACCATGGGAAACAAATTCCACTTATTTAAAAACACCAAAAGGGGGGGGGGATTCCATTTTCCCCTCCCTTTCTCGTCCGCTAGTGGGCAACGCCACCGTTGAGTTGAGATGGCCGACCAAGAAAATTGGCCTGCATTGTTGGCCAGATCTATTCAGGATGGTCCTTTTAGATTTGATTCATTGTTCATGGTACATATGAACCATGGCACAAAAGCGACTGAGATGGTAAGAAATCCATGCAGAACCTTTTTTTACCACTCGTGTTGAAGGAGAGATGTGAGGTTTTCAGAAATTAATCCGGTTAAAGTTAGTCTTGTTGAAGAACGAACACCCCTATTTTCGTCGTTCTAACAGATTCATCCGATAGTGCCGCAGATAAACACATCAATCATAACTGAATCAAGTCAATTGAGTAGCTCAGATGATTGAGCAGATGAAATAAGGTCGTGCACGCGGGGGATTATGCCGAATAAACGGAAGTTCCATGATTTTCTTACAGTTTTCCAAAGGGATTTTTCGACAAGGTGATAAAAGGGTCTCAAAACAATCAATTTCTCCTGTTTGAGGAAACCCCTTGCATTTCGGATGGACAATCCCTCCGCTACCAAAATAAAAGCTACAGTAACCGTGCTGAAGGGGGGAGAGAAGATGGGGGGGGGGGGGGGGGGGGGAGAAGGGGGATGGGGGGAGATTCGTCAGGTTGGGAGCGAACAAAAGATGCCATCAGGGTTCCCAATAACTAGCGGATAAGAAGGGGAGGGAAAACTGGAATCCCCCCCCCCCTCTTCGACGAGTTTGACAAGTGGAAATTGTTCGTTAAGGTGCAGGTAAAATGGGCTCAAGTCTGACTATTCCCCCCTCTTTAAAGAAATTCCCCTCCCTTTGGAGGTTTGGCTCCTCCGCCAGTGTTCCCAATACAGGGGCACTTTATGGCACTGTTGCCTTTAGTGCCCTGACTGGCTTATGACTGGGTGCATTTACATATAAAGCCCGTATGTTGGTTCTGGAAGCAAAAATATTGTCCAAGACGTCTGATTATGAAACATCACTAGCCTTAACTCAACTCGGTTGACACAATAGTTTAACACAGTACAGCATGGTGTGGTGATGATTGATGTGCGTGTTGACACTGATTGTCTGATGTTTCATTATGAAACATTTTGGGCAATATTCTTGCTTGCAGAAACAACATACGGGCTTTATGGAAGACTGCATGTAAAAGCCCCACTCTGGTTATCGAAAACAATAGTTTTTAGTATATCGCATTAAGTAACTTAGAACTTCATAAGATATATAAGCTTCTGTATATTAGTGCCAGTCTGAGAGTGATCAGTCCTGATAACGATCTTGAAAAGTAAAAATGAGAAGTTATGGTCAATTGTGGTTGTAGAAACATTGTGTCCATTTCGTAGAAGGGCCTGAGCTGCCCGCTTGTCCTGGGCTTGGGCCTGGGCTCAAAACCTTTGACGGATGGACGGGCGGCGGGCCAACCCTTTAAAGGAAAGAAATTTTGTCAAGCAGGGAGAATCGGCAGTTTGAGACCATTCCACCAAACCGCCGAATAAAGGGGGATTCTAAATTTTCCTCCCCTCTGGTTCGTTAATGGTGTCACATGATCTGGAGCTTCTGCAGGTTAAAGAGCGTTTATTCTGGATATATATGCTTGCAAGTATGTATTTTAAACTGCTGATACGGGATTATGATAATCTGCAGATTGGATAATCTTCAGTAAGATTTATTAACAATCAATAGCTATAACATTAAAGGAAGTAATAAGACATAATTAATGCAAGATAAGATACGGTATATACTGTAGTTACATTGATGGTAAGAGCTCTTTTTAACGAGGTATCGGAAATCTTGAAAATGAACCAGAAGAAGAATATCGATATAATAGTGTTGCTTTTCGAAGGAAACTACTGAATAAAACAGCTTTACAATGGATCCCAATTTTTCAATAAACAAAACAAATACGTCCTAATTTCAATCATTACAACAATGTTTACCGATGTATGTAGGTATGTATATTTTTGTATGGACTACAGTACCTTATGGGCACTTTGGTAATAAACAAAAATGACATTTTCAAATGATCTGTACCATGGTGACCGGAAAGATTGCTGAAATACAAATAAAGTAATAAAATGTAATGTATGATATGAAACCTATAATTTATACTTACAGTACTTGATATAAATAGAGTTCAGTGGCTTATAAATATTCATAACGTTCCGTTCCGTCTGTCTGGACGTGCATAAAAACCGTATTCAAATTAGAGCGACGTGTTCAGAGTCGTCTTTTAGGAACATTTGGGAACACTTGTAAGTTGTAACAGTTGTCGCTTGTGCTAGTCCTAAGTTCGAAACGTGACTTGAGACACATATCATGTCATCAGTTATGGTATGATATGGTATTAGTGTGCCATGTTGGCTTCAGTAAAGAAGAAGGTTAATTTTTGGTTCCGCAGTATTTTAACGTGAACAGACTCTATTTTATACAGAACGACAGTTATTTTCTGAGGAAAAAAACTTGAAATCGAGCAATTTTTATTGATTAGGAGAGTAAATGTGCTTGCTGTCATATGTACATATGTATGCGATGAGCTCATAAATCACCCACGGAAATCGTCGATATAAATGTCGCGTAATTAAACTTACAATAGTCATCCGATCGACCGGGAATGCTAAAAACCATTCCATTTATGGGGGGGGGGTTGGGAACTGCTCTTTGAATGTTTGCAACATTTGTGATGTTCCATGGCATGATGGCGTTGCAATGCAATGCAAACAGGTGCAATACTAAGTGTCAGAGTAATTATCAACGGGAAGAGTTTAACGTATCCACATCGGTGAAAACAGAACTACTAAACATATATGATCATGTCATGGGCCCGGTGGTTGGTTCATACGACTCGTATAATGATTCATAATAATGAGAGCTACCACTGAAGATAACATAGTCTGTATATTTTACCGTATATAATGAGATAAAACAGTGAAATACTACAGAACCCCGATTAAATCACTGCTCGATTTCCGCTGCTCTTAAGTATTTGAAAACCAAAATTATGAAACATTAATTTCAGAAGCAATAAATGAAACCACGGATATTTTTTTCGGTTGATATCACATCAGTTGACACAATAAATGTGTGAAAAAATTACGCACGTTATGGATTATTTATAAACAAATTGAAAGTCAACGTAAACTGACGCGGCTCTGTTTATAATCTGACCTGTTTATATGTAGTCTGCTGACTAGGAAAATAGTGACGACACAATTATCTCAGTTCAAGCCAGAAATTGATAGATACAAAATCTGAGTAACAATGAAATTCTGATATGGACTTCTCAATTACAGATCTCATCAAAACAGAAAATTAGTGTACCATATCAGGATGGTGTTTTCGTGGTGTTCAGAGAGGTTGAATAAACTGACGGGCAATGGCAGGAACCCCCAGAACCGCGCGTCAGGATGATCTGTGTCTCAAGTCAGGCCTTGAGCCTGGAACACCGAGTTTCTAAGCTGAAGCCCTACGCACTAGACAAACGACCAGATATGTACCGTAAACTCTTGTGTCTGTCGAAAAAACCTAAGGTGGGTGGGAAATCATCACCGTCATCACGGAGTAAATTCCAAAATCTACAGTCTACATTTGCACAGCTGTGCAAAACTCGAAGGGGCCGGCTCGGTGGAACGCATGAGCGGACGAGCCAAACTTCCAAAGGGAGGGGAAATTTTTCAAAGAGGGGGAAATTGGCTGTTTTCAGATTGTTTTACCTACAACTTAAGGAACAAAATCTACCTGTTGAGAACGCCAAAAAGGGGGGGGGGGGGGTGGTGGCTTCCACTTTTCCCACCTCTTCTCGTCCGCTGATGGTCAAACACCTGAAAGTCCCGGAGTTTCAATAACGGAAGCATTAGGAAAAGCGTTAATGTCAATTTCATCACGTTGGATTAGTAAGAGATTTAGTAGAAAAGTTATTATCGAAAATATCGAGATTATGTAACAATATACAGTGTGAACCAAAAAACGACACGATTGATATGCTGTTATTAAAATGTTCCTTACCTTCCTTACAACGGGAATATTTGTTGATGCGAAAACGATTCGATCTGAGACAAAATCGTGTCGTTTTTTGGCCCACCCTGTATGTAAAGAATCGGGTGCAACGTTCGTAAGTCGTTTAAATATCATGTAAAAAAGATTGTTCAAAATTTCTGAAGGCGCGCCGAAACAGATTTGAACCCAAATGGTGCGCTGAAAACTTTGTAAGTAACAAGATATCTGGACCAAGCTTTATGCTCTGTATATTTTCCTAAGCGTCATGTTTGATCATGGACGGTCAGCAAAACCATGCAAACCGAACCTGTTTTTATTTGGTAACATGACTGTCTGCTGGTATGTATGTATGGTATGGGTGACCACAGTACCAGATGTGTTGGTTTAAAAGCGCGCCAAGAGCAGATTTCAACTCAAATTGAGCGACAAAAACACTAAAAAAATTGGAGTAACTAGACTTTCAGGTCAAGTTATACTCAATATGCTCCGCATACTTTCTAAGCGCAGTGTTTGATCATGGATGCATTACAAAATCATGCAAACCGTACATAGCATGTTTCTATTTGGTAACATGACTGTCTTCTGGTATGTATGTATGGGAGACCACAGTACCAGATATGTTGGTTTAAAAGCGAGCCAAACGCAGATTTGAATTCAAATAGTAAGAATCAACCGTGGATACATAGATGACATTTGCTCAGAATCATGTGCTCGGTATGTTTTCCTAAACGCCATGTTTGATCACCGCGAAACCATGCAAACCGTACACATCATGTTTTATTTGGTAACATGACTGTCTGCTGGTACATGCTGGATGCGTGTGGACCACAGTACCGGGGTGTTGGTTTGTTATAGGCAGCATTCACAACCTATTAGAAGACCGATTTCGAATGTACAACGATTCATTATTAGATTACGGTGGTCAAGATCGTAAATGAGATATGCGGGGTAGAAATTTACCTGATCAAGTGATTCCATTCTAATCTAAGATTTTACAGTGATGAGTTAAAAAATTCAGCTCATGGAGGAGAGAAAACAACGACTAGATCGGATCTAGTCTACGTTTGCTGATGTTTTCGAAATCCAAAGAACAGGGGAAAGGGCGGTCTCTCGAATACCGGATTAACATTTTGAACTCTGATCTGAAGATTATTAAAAAAAAACATAAAAAGAGATCAAATATCTAAAATTTTCGGAATCTGAAAAAAACGAGAAAAGGTGGTTCTTCAAATACAGTATCCTAACCAATTGTGAACGTTATTCACTATTTATTTGCTTTCGATGCAGCACCATGCAGACGTGGAAATGATTGCCATGTGTTTATGAAGAACAAATTCCATGTTTCCAGGATATCCTGTAAGAAGTGTTCATTTTGTGGCGCCGGTTACATTTGTTTTTTGCATGGATGAAAAAATTATTAAACCATCACTTAGCAGACTAAACCATCAGCTAACCCAATTCTCTCTGAAACACTGGCAGATTGATAAATTGTACTGAAGGAAAGGGATAAGAGCGATTTCCGTATTTTTTCTAAATGTTATGTAAAAAAGTATATGTTTCTCGAATTTTGAAAGCGCGCCAAAACCAGATTTGAATTCAAACTGCGCGCAAAAAGATTTTGACTAACAAGAAACCTTGGATAGGCTATAACATCCTCATTACGACCACGGTACGTGCCGAATTATTCAGTGTTTTTAATGTGCCATGGTCCATTTGTTCCCAGTACATTGATGTGTGCGCCTGACGTTTCGAGTAAACGTGAACAAAACGCATAAATATATTCAAACAGAGCACTAAAAACTTATTGAGTGATAAATAAAACTCTAGATAGGCTATAACATAATAAATGTACTGACCGGCAATATGAGTCCAATTAGTAGTATCAGTGTATTGTTGCCAATTTGTTCAGCAGATACGGAGATGACAGATGATTATTGTTGCCATATTCTATTGGTACAGCCTATCCACGGTTTCTTGTTAGCGTTAGTTTTGGCACGCAGTTTGAATTCAAATTCGAATTTTGGAGAAATAAATTTTCCTTCACATGACATTGGACAACCTACAGTATGTAAATACAGTATGAACCTCACGATTGATTCATTGTATTTGTTTTGAAATCGGTCCATAAAAAATATTTTCTTATAGCAAGATACATGGTCCAAGCTATATGATGGCCACAAATAGTTGGTTGTTATGGTAAGTTAATAACGAAACGAGCCACATCATGCCTGATCACAACAACTAATAAACTCTCTTGATTCGTATCGTAAAACCATGTTGTTGTCATTAACATCTGCTTTTCCATGGGTTTCTTGCTAATAAATGTGAACCCTTTATTGCTTAATGAATTAAGGACTGATTTGTTAATTAGCGGCTGGAGCTTTTTTGTAAAATATGAATTCAAACCAATATGAAGAATTTTACACGAGAACTTCTGAACAACAAGAAACTCTGAATGAGCTCTAGTTTACTACAAACTTAGCTGATCTTACAGTTAATTTGATTGTAAACAGCCTGAGACCAACAACAATAGCATGTATACATGCAGTGTAAAGGTAATAGTAAGTCATATGAGCATCTTGAATACAATCCCAAGCTTGATAGGTATGATTTGTATATAATGTACAATGTTTTGTACAAATCAGAGTTGCTAGGCCGCCTGCAAAGCCAGATAAAGGGAAATTACAGTGCCACTGACGCTGAGTAAAAGTATAACAAACAATGGAGTGAACTTCGTGTGTGCCACTGGCGATTTGTTCCATTTTTCAAAGGAAGGGGATTTTGTTCAGAGACGGGGGAATGAGCAGGTTTGAGGTCATTTTACCTATACTTTAAAGAACTAATTATACTTCTTCAAACTGCCAAACAGGGGGGAATTTCATTTTTTCGTTCTTCCCTCGTCCGCTAGTGGTGTTTTAAGATTCAGCAGAGCAACCATTTTGCTATTACCCACGCGAACGCGGTGGCAGGTGTGTCCAGTAAGCTACTGTACTTATGTATTGTTGCTAATCATCGGATGTTTCAGGATGAAACGCCATAGAAATAGTTTTTTCACTAAGTTCTCATTTAAGTTAGCTAGTATTCATATTATGAATATGCATTATAATGAATTATATGGGAATTAGCATAATTATTTTAATCAATATTGTTGGTTTTTCTAGATTATTAACAAACAATGATGACGCCATAATTTGAGCATAGAAGCCTTCCATGTGGTATTGGTGTATGACAATGAATAAAATGAATAATCAATGAATAAAATAACGGAAAGTATTTATAATTAGAAAA
Organism: Daptonema setosum; assembly: GCA_964036265.1. Taxonomy (NCBI): domain Eukaryota; kingdom Metazoa; phylum Nematoda; class Chromadorea; order Monhysterida; family Xyalidae; genus Daptonema; species Daptonema setosum. The sequence continues at coordinate 21,117,021 of OZ038447.1, read as the reverse complement.
TATGCTGACGAACTTCGACACCGAAAATAACTGGCATGGTATGGTCATCCTCAGGAAGGTCCCTGAAAGAAGATCTCCCAAAATTCTCACCACGATGCCAGTATATGTGCCAGTTTTGTCTGAACAGTATGCCGGTATCTTACAATACATCATTCAATATATCGTAATATCCTGCGACTTAATTAGAGCTTTATTGCAGAGGCGTGAGAGACTGGGACTGTTGCCGTGTACGGCCAACCATTGTCTTGTACAATGGTTGCCTAGCACCAAACTTGTGGGACCACGTAGTCATGTTGTACTCGTTGTGCCCATTTGGACGTAAAATAAATAATCGATGTTTATGTACCATTGGTACATACATAAACGGTAGAAATACATAACGATAAAAACGGTGAATTTAATGATATAAGAACACACATTACAAACTGTTTTGAGTGGAATGGTAGGAAAAACGCTTCAAACTTTAGCACCAAACTTGGGACCACGTAGTCAATCAATCATGTTGTACTCGTTGTGCCCGTTTGGACGTAAAATAAATAATCGATGTTTATGTACCATGTAGGTCAAATACATAAACGGTAGAAACACAAGGAAAGGTGAATTTACTGATATAATAACAGACACTGCAAACTTTTTTTGGGTGGAATGGTAGAAAAAACGCTTCAAACTTTGTCACCAAACTTGTGGGATCACGTATGTATGTACGTATAGTAATTAATGATGCACTCACTCAGTGTACCCATTTGGACGTATAATACATATGTAATCGATGTTTATGTATGTATGTATGTACCTATGTAAATACATATAAAGCTGGATTCATTACTATTTGAACATTATTGTGTATATTTCACGTCATATTTTTAGAGGAAACCGTTATAAACTTGTGGTTTATGTACATGTACAATAGTCCCGTACTTAATTTTTCAGAAATTTTTTTAGAAAAAAATGTTACAAACTTGTTTGAACTTTAGACGAGACCAAGGTTTACTTTGTATTCCGAGTTGAGTAAAAAATGTTTACATGATGGTTTAAGTGATTACAGGTATTCTTACGTTACTTGGAACCGAATAAAGAATCTGATTCAATTCCTTAGTTCTCTATACCGACCAGACCGGGCAATCTCAGCTGACTTAGTCAAACCATGACGGACGAGCAGGGTATCCAAATAAAAGGGAGTTTCTAATAAGCGTGGGAAAAGGTATGTACATATAAATCTGACGGGGTCATTTTATCTACACCTTTGGTATAAGTTCCAGTTTTGATCTTTCAACGTTCACAATAAGTAAAACGCCTGAGAAACGGAATTCCAGTATTCCATACTTCCCCCCTGGTTTCAGCTGGCCAGGCCACCCACATCTGGTACATGGATCAGATTTCCTCCGACGACACGACCTGGTTTGTTGACATTCTCGGTTCATGGTTCGGGGTATTAAATTCGTAGACGCTACGCAGTGGTGGATGAGAAAATCTTGAAGGAGAAGGGAAGTTCTCTAGAGCAACGATTCTAAGTATGATGTTTTCTGGAATAACAAGTTTTATTACACAAGTGCCTATCTACAATCGATTAATCTACAACCCGGACTTCTTTCGACTATTTCCTTACTGGTCTCTTCCGCGAGTAAACGCTTAATGAATGTATGTACCACCAATTTATCCAACGTACAGTATTTATAAACCGTTATACCGTATTCCAACATCGGTTCATACAGTATGTGTGTGAGGGAGGCTAGTCTGAAGTTCTGGAGATTGCCACCGTTCAGACTCCATCAGATCCCAAGATATGTAATGAGTCCTAACTTAGAATCATCCACATGGTAAGAAAAAAGTTAATTTTCCAACTTGTATAGCCGATTTAGGGTTTCTTGTGAGCCAATAAGTTTTTGGCGCGCAGTTTGAATTCGAATATGCTTTTCGAATATGGCGCGCTTTCAAATTTCTGAGAAAAAAGTTTTTTTTCGGATGGCATTTGCATAGCATATGTACAGGGTGTCCCAGCGAGGTGTGATGATTGAATTTTTTAAATAACTTTCACAGTGTTCTAGATAACGACCTAAAATTTCATAGGTTAGTAAAACAGTTTTCCGCTAATACGCTGAATTTAAAAAAAATTGATTTGGTTCAGTATTGGGTGTTTTACGGCCGATCCAGCAACATGCCTGTTTATGTTCTTAACGCAACCGCATTTTTGAGATTTTCACCGAAAATAAAAAGTGATACAAAAGACCGAATTTTTGTATAAATTTGTGTTGAATAGCAGGAAGAGGTATATTTCAGAAGTCAAAGTACATTTTCCATTATATTAATTGATTTTCAAAACTTTTTTTTACCGCAACTTTTCGCCACCAATTTCTAGAAATTGCGATTCTGTTTTCAATATCCAATAAAAGGTGGAATAACATATCAAATCGAAAACTGTTTCCAGTACTTCAGATTTATGGTATTAGCTATCAGTGTTGCATGTTTCAAGCCATATAGTTGAACTAACATAAAGTTATTTAATGTTTCATGCGACATTCTTGGCTACAAAGTGTAATTTTAAGGCATGTTGCTTGATCGACCGTAAAACACGCAATAATGAACCAAATCAAAAAAATTTAAATTCAGCATAATAGCGGAAAACTGTTTTATTAACCTATGAAATTTTAGGTTGTTATCTAGAACACTGTGAAAGTTATTCAAAAATTCCAATCATCACACCTCGCTGGGACACCCTGTATGTACGAACGGCGCGCAAAACTTATTGCACACGTGTTAAACGGCTTATCAAAACCAATTTCAGTAACAGGATACCCTGACCAAGCTATATAGCAAAGAAATGTCTACCGTAACCGGACATGGTACATACATACTGTAGGGTTCATGTACATATGAATACTGTCAAAACCATTACATCAAAAAAAACTCAGAGCGACAAGACACTTGGAATGAACTAGATTTATAAAAAAAAATGACCGAACAAGACACTGGGATCAGGTTGGAGGAGATGGTGCAATGAACAGATGTTATCATAGACACAGACATGTGCTCACCATGGCATCAATTGATGTTATTATCATGAGTTCAACACGACAATACAATAACCATATTGTTGATAAGATTTCCAATAATATGCTCAAGACTGAGATTAAGTTATCGTCATTGTCTGAATGATTTTATTAATTGAAAAGTTACATTAATCGTCATTGTATTGTAACAAAAAAAATAGACAATCAGCATAGAGATCGCTTTTTAATTCTGAAATGTTGTATGGTCAGATTGTTGAATTGTGAATTGTGAATTGTGCTTTATGTTTTGTCTTTTAGTAACTCATTTCGGAGGGAGATATTGAATCGCCACTATAAACATACGCTGGTCATAAATTGATGAAAGCCGTGTCATTGACGTCAGAGAACCATCTGTATGGCATGTTCCACCTGAATCAATTATGTTAGTATACAAAACAGACACAATCCGCGTATTAATCAAAACTATAATTATATTGAGATCAAAACAGAAAAGATTTATTGAAATTTTTCTGTGAATCGAAATTTTTCTATACAAGATAGAAACAGAAAATAAAAAAACCTTTGATGTCAGTTAGTATTTAATTTGATTATATACCATGCCACGAGGCACTTCCAATTGAATTATGATACTGTAACTGTAATTACATGAAGCCATGTCAGTCATTTATAATAGCAACTCTTTTTTCTGAATTCATGTTATGTTTTTTCAGTTTTATGTGGGTGTTTCAGTTGACGTTCGGTAAAAGGAACAAATGTTACCAACCTGTGGGCAGACTCCTCTACCTGAAATGAATGTGTTTATTTTGAAAGTTTGTTCCAAATTACACAACCACAAAAACATTATATGAATCTGGCAACAGGAAGGGCACTTAATAAAACAATAAATAAGAGTACAGTCAAACAATACCTATTTGTTTATTTCCGGCTTCGAATAATAGTTCAAAAGACCCATAACCTGTAAGGCTGATATTGAAACTCAATTTTGTAACTACTGTAAAACTGATAAAAATATGTAACAATTAAATTAAAAAATAATTAATTAGATAGCATTATCAATGTCATTGGCACCAAACAATTACGAAGGATATCCTCGGCACACATGTAATTACAGAATCCAATTAAGGTTTCCTTGAACTGGATTGGCGTGGTTATAATAACAGAAACTATAATTCAATTATTGTATTGACGTCCCAACCAGGTGTTTAAAATTGGTTTTTATAATAAATTTGCTCAAACTAACTGTTTCAATAAGTAATCAATATCACTTCATTTAGAGTGTAACAGCCAGAATCTATATTCATACATACATGATCATTCCAGAGTTGCATAGTTACCAAACAAAAGTAACCATCCAGCTAAAGTAATCATATTTTAACGCACCGGTTGTCGGAAATTCCGACTCGGAATTACTCTCGATATCAGCATAACAAGTTTCGTCAAGTGAATATTGAGTACATCTTGAATGTAAGTTTTTTTCAAAGAAATCCTCTTCTTGAAGAGATATACGCTTCTTTTGACGTGTTTTTCTCCCGCTTAACCAACGGTAAATTCATGTGAATCGTTGGCAGCTGTTGGTTTTCCCATAATATCAAATTACCACCGTTTGTTCATGCTATTCGTAGTTATTGGGTAACACTCTTACAAATTGGAATGCCATTCTGCTAGCAAAAACGGGAGTAAAATTGGCCAAACTGGCAATACGATTCGTAATGAGAATGTCTCTGGCTATCAACGATTTAAATTAGCCTAAAATAATTACCACGTTGATAGAAGCGTCTGAAATACAAGAACCCGTTGGTTTGGAAACCGTTTTAAATATTTACTTGTTACTTCAGTTTTGATGAGCTAGTGTATTCCAAGTTCCCGTTTTTTTTATCATAATAAATTGGTAGTTAAATTATCGAAAACACCAATATGATTCTAATTTCCATGGTAGTTCCAGTGCGAGACGAAACTGAGAATTCCTGAGAGAGGGACTCAAATTGTAACTTTCGATTATTTAATTTTAATAAAAACACTAACCAATCACCTGTAAATAATTCACAATTTTATACCATTTTAGCGATAATTTCATAACACATTACGATCAATCGAATAGCATGCGTAATATTATGTACAGAAATTGTAGTGACGTAATTGGGTACAGAGAAGACAATAATGACAAAGGGAAATGAATGGAATATAGCACCACACTCAAATGCAATAGAACCTGCTTGTGGCGACAACATGCACTAGCGGACGAGAACGTGTGGGAAAAGTGGAATCCCCCTCTCTTTGGCGTTTTCAAATAGTAGAATTTGCTCCCTGAAGTGTAAGTACAATGGCTTGAATTCTTGAAACATGCCACCAACCACAATCGACCCTGGTTGACGAATCTCCCCTCCATTTACACAGTTAGCTCGCCCGACTGGCATTGAGCTAATCCTCCAAAGGGACGGGAAATTCGTCAAAAGAGGGGGAATCGGCAGTTTGCATGCTATTTTACCTACACTTTAAGGAAAAAAATCTACTTTTTGAAAACGCCATGGGGGATTCCACTTTTTCCCACCCCTTCTCGTCCGCTAGTGACCCGCCCGCCAGTGAAAACATGAAATGGTAAACGACTGATGAATGACAATACCACAAAAAGACAATAACAAGATGAAGCTTTCACAAATTTACAATGTTTTCCGCATTTGATCACGTTATTTCACGATAGTAAACACAGAATGTGCTAGTTAATAATCAAATGTAATCATAATCATAATAAATGGATCGGCATATGACAAACAAACAAGTCGGCTTCACAGTAGCAAATTACTATCTGTTGATATGTTTTCAAGTCACAATATCACATGGTAACGTGAGCGGAATGAAGTATCAGATATTTAGCTCATTCAAAGTTTCTTGTTACTCAACACCAGTTTTGTGAACCTTTCCATGTTTGGGAATTTTCGAGCGCGCTTTTAAACTTGAAAAACGATGCCTGAAGCATGCTTAAGGACCGTGTGATAAAAAAAGTCGTAAAATTATCTTGGAGTAACAAGAATCCATTAAAAACTATAGCAGCATTATAACCAGTCAGCATTGCAATTGGAATCAAGTCGGATTACAACGCATCTGTTCGGAAACGGGATTAACGGATGGTTTCAACTTTCAGTCAAGCCATCACCATCAGTGTTCGTGTTTGGATGATAGCAAGCCATCAGTTTTCACAACGAGTCGTATCCTGTGACATGTCATGTCATGTCATAATTAGCAGATTCACACGAGTTCAGATGTTCAACGGCGGCAGTGTGAGCGGCAGATCGCGGAAGAATCGGTGAGACAGCGAGATCTTGGCACACACGCGCTCCGCCGGCGGGTAGCGCAGCATTTGCTAGAAACAATCATAACAAATCACTAATGAAGAGAAGAAATTTGTCAAAGTTATGTTATTACCGAAAATTGAGCGAGTGAGTGATGAAGTAAAATTAATAATTAGAAATGTTGAGTGTTGAGTAGAGAATGAAGAACAAAGAAAAGTTTGGAAATACCTTAACTTATATGGTGTTTCATAAATGAGTGAATTATGAATAGTGGGCCATGAATTATGAACAGTATGTGGGTGAGTGAGTGGTGGGTCATTGATTAAAAGAGTTGAGTGAGTCAATGATTATGTTATGTGAATGGTGAGTCATTAATTGAATGGTGTGAGTGAGTGAGAAAATGAGCGAGTGAGTGGGTGAAAAAGTGAGTGAGTCAATCTGTGAGAGAGTGAGATACGCTTGTCTCACACTTGGATAACAAAAAATGTTTCTTTCACAGCCACTTTTATCAAACCCAACCTGTAGCAAATCGATGGCATCTTCGTGCATCTTGGGCAGTATCTTCTCCAGGTCCTTGGCCGGCCATTTGGGAAAAATGTCCTTGAAGTCGGGCAGTTCGGTGACACCTGGCCAGATCCTTTCGTTGGGCGTGCCCAGGGTGCGGAATACGTGGAACAACTGGTCGATCTCACTGTCGCCCGTGAACAGCGGCTCTTTGGTCACCTGTAAGTAAATGATGTTATGATACCTGGTTATGGTTATGTTAGGATACTTGGGGTTAAATTCAGGTCGGTATGAACTTTACCCAAGCTTTCCGTATTCCCTGTGTTGTGTTGATTAGCGGGTGTATGATGGCATGTGGGACGGGCACAGCTAACGGACTAAATATAGCGCGTTGGCTACGAATTTCAACAATGAGCTCAGTACAGGTGAACACATGTGCATGTGAGCTGACGACTGAGGAACGGCTACTCTGTACTATTTCAAGTTTCAAAAAAATAGTTTTTAATCGTAAAATGTACTTAAAATAGTCTGGTCTTCCAACAGTTAATTTCCCACTTTGAAAAATTGTCCTCTCTTTCAAGGATTTGTTCATCAGTACTACCCGTGCTCCTGCTGAGATGATGTACTTCCACATAAACTGATCCTGAAAACCCAATCAACCACCAACCAATTCAACGAATATACATCCCAGACTCCAAATATCGACAGACGGTGAGTAGTACTTGGTGCCCAACAGGATCTCGGGCGCCCGATACCACAGAGTGACCACCTGAACAAAGTTTCGAAATCAGTCAATCGTTTTTTTTATTGACTAGAAAGACAACCGAATTTCAATACAAAAAATACACCAAAAGGCAGAAGGTTGAATACACTGTCAAGCTGGGCAATGGCCTGGCACGAAACCCAGGAAACAGGTCAGGCAGGCCAGGCTTTGAACGCAGGACCAGGACCTATACTATACTACAATCTATCACGACGGAATAAAGTATCTCCATGCTTCCGTCTCCGTGTAGTGAACATGGATTTTTCAGAAATGATGATATCATAAACGAAGATTTGTAAACCAGTTTTTCCTAAGCTGTCGCCCTCACCAACGACACAGAAGTGTTTGCTAACCTCATGCGTGTAACATCGCATCGGGACATTGAACGAACGAGCCAGGCCAAAGTCAGCCAGCTTTATTTTGCCGTCACGATTCAGCAACAGATTCTGCGGTTTGAGATCGCGGTGAATGACGCGATGCGCGTGACAGTACGCCAGTCCTTGCAACAGCTGCCACATCAGACTCTGCAATCAAAAGCAACTTGAATCAAGGTATCGCTATTTAGTGAGTGATGACGAAAAAGGAAGACTTGACCGAAATTTTTTCTGAAAATAGCTTCATTCTACTGAAAATAGCTCCATTCTAGTTTACATTTGTATCACAGTTAGAAAATCAAGCTGGAAATATGCATAACGTTACGTTAAGAATTTTAAGAGAAATGAAATGTAGTAATAAGCAGGGGTGGGCCGGTTTTTTGGCGTTTTGCAGGGGGCGGGGGGTAGAATTTTGAAATCTCAGATTACCCCCTCACCCCGAAAAGTGGGGAGGAGGTCGGGTACGGGGAGGGAGGTAGAAAAAAAATTCGCAAAAAAGCCTTGTTTTTTGCTAGAAATCTATTAGGTATAAAACATCACAAATACCGGTTTTTTCAGGTTTTAACAAAGAAAATTGACCCAGAAAACGTGTTTGTTCGAAAAAAATTCACAGCCAAAAATTTTGTGATAATGAGCCTCAAAATCGAGGTTTTGAGGCCGATTTTCTCAAAAATTTCGAGTTGGGAAGGGGTAGGTGACCTAAATTTTTGTCTAGGAGGGAGGGGGTAGGCTACCCGCCGACCCTGAAAAGTGGGGGGTAAACCATCTACACCCCCCCAGCGGCCCGCCTCTGGTAATAAGATTATATCAGGATATAACAGGACAGGATATGTTAAGGTCAATTTTATAACCACCCCAACAAACCTTGACGAGTTCCATGGCCAGCGGTTTGGCCGGGCCGCCCGAACGTTCCAGAAATCGTTTCAGATCCATGTCGAGGTATTCGAACACCATGTACAATCGGTGGCCAACCTGGAATTCCTCTGTCAAAATTAAATCAAAACTTTGATGGGTTGAGAGTTATGTATTCTTTTCTCTTGTATTGAATTGGCAGACGGGAGGGATACACCTTGATACAATTCAATGCAAGGGAGGAGAACACCTTGAAAGAGGTAATCAATTTACTAACACCTTAAGGAACAAATTTACCTTTTGGGGAAACAACTTTTCCAACATTCCATGATAAACAAACCAAACCAACATGAACGACATCGTACAGCTTGACAATGTTGTGGTGATCGAGCTCGCGCAGCAGGGCGATCTCACGTAGTGCCGTGGAGGGCACGCCTTCTGCGTCACTGCAAACAAAGTATGGCCATGGTATTTACGATACAAACTTATCGGATATGAAAATATAATCGAAAAACTATGGTATAGTTTCATTTTACCATACCTAAGGACTAAGTAAGAAAATACTTATCATCCGCTCCACCCAAGGGTCGAAGACCAGGGTCACAGGATCAAAGATCAGGGTTAGCAATTTAGGCTGGATTGCACTTTTGGGATCCGAACCCGTAAATGAACAGACCCCTAATTGATCAATTAAGAGTCGGTCAATTAGGGGTTCGTATCCCAACGGTGCAATCCAACCCAATTTAAATTACTATGACGGCTTCTTGAGAACTCACATTTACGTAAAAAAAAGATACGAAAAAACTTGAAACTTTCCAAACGTCAACTAACTTGTCCAAAGCAATCTTTTTCAACGCAATAATGGCACCCGTCGTCTTCTCTCTGGCCTTATATACAACGCCGTACGTGCCTTCGCCCACCTTTTCCAGTTGATCGTATGACTCCATTACGATCGAACCTAAAACTACACTTTATAATTATTAAACATTATTAAAAAATCAAATGAAAATACAATTAATTATCTTATCAATCAATACTAATTAAACTTCTACTAAAAACTAATTTTCTGAGATTTTTCGAGCGGAAATTTTTGCTCATATTTGAATTGGCGCCCAAAAAATTATGTGAATGGTAAGGGGTTTACAAATTTTAAGAAGCTGAAGCATGAATCTTTTTCAGATTTTATTGTTACTATCCCTAAACTTTTTCTATATTTTCCCTTTAACAATAAATTTGAGAGCCGTTAGAGAGTTATACAGATCCAAAGTGAAAAATCTGAGCGTTGGCCGGCTTCACGCCACGTGCCAAAAGCAGAGTTGAATTTTCTTTTCTTAAACTTTCCGAATAACAATAAACTGTGATGTAATTATAATAGACTAATATCCCGTTTCTTGTTTAAAATGTCTGTGCGGGCAAAATATAGTCGTTAGTACTTTAACAGGAACACTTTACCACTTTTCTTCCCCACCCATTCTGACACCAAATATGCAACCCCTGACTCCCCGCGGTGTATCATGATTGCTGACTATCATGATTCATGACACATCTTTATGACAACGGAAATCGACTTCAGTCTACGACCGTTCATCAAACCCTTCATGCAAAACGCTGTTGTTGTTGAACTAATGATTTAAAGTTGTAAGGGCTATCATTCAACTTGAATCCCAATTCCCAGCAACCTCTATACACTTTGATTCTACATCAGACACTGTGGTAAAGTTGTTGCTCAAATGTGATGCCGTTTTTGTTGCAGTGTTGTTGTAATTTGTAATTTGTAATTTGTTGTAACAGAATGTTCCATTTGTTTTTCGACTTAGTCGGCAAATTAGACCAGACACTACGTTTTTTTTCGTTCAAAAACCCTTCGTACGCCATCTAGGTTTTATTCAATGTTTTGGATCCGTTGTCATCCGCTCGCTGACATAGAGCCGACCGGGTTTCTTGTTATCCAAAAAGTTTTAAAGAAAATATGGTCTTGGCGTGCGTTTGAGTTTCAAAAAAAAACATTTCCTTTTATGATTTTTGCATAACATACGAACGGGGCGCAAAATGTGTTGCAAACGTTAAATGGTTTATGAAAATTAATTTCCTTAACAGGATACCCTGACTAAGCTTTAGAGATCAGCACTAAAATCAGCGGACATTCGTTTTCTATGTCTGCGAAAAACCCCTCACATAGTCTTAAAATATTTATCATTAGCCTAATCAACACATAATCATGATCTACGTGACTAGTATCGTTAACATCGCCCATCAAATTCCATCCAAGTTCCAATGTCTACCTGGGACTCCTCCACCACCAAGCGATAGGCTAATCTCATTAATGTGTACATACTTCCCATCATTGTTGGACGTAATAAAAAACTTTTACTCCTCACATCATCATTGTGGTCATCATCATGTAAAACCGCAACGATGACAAGTAAAGAATACATCAACCATTCAACACGACAGTGTAGATCACTGATGGACAAACAGCCAAGTTCCCCTAAAAACTTCCCCATCGTTTGTTTTCTCAGTTGTCCTTGTTGTCCAATACCGCTTCCATATACATATACATAACTGCCGCTGGTGTTTCACAGTCTCATTTCTCTCTCTCATGTCTCCGTACAACAACACATACAAAGAGATCGGCGATGGGCATTGGCGGACGAGCCGATTCATCAAAATCAGGGTAATTTCCTCAAAGGCAGGGAAATCAGCAGTTCTCAGGTAAATTTCCCACACCAAAAAGATAAAGTTCTACTCTTCTCAACTGCCAAAGAGGGGGGAATTCCCCTCGTCCGCTAGTGAAGATGGGGTTGCGGGCCTAACAACAGGGTGAAGGGCAAGGGGGGGCCCCCAAATACATGGGCCATTGGCACCCACCCCAGTCCAAGTGTACCATTGCCATGGACAGTGTGCCCAGTATCCCCAACAACGAAGAAGCAGAAGCAGCAGCAAAGATCGTCGGTCGGTCGTGGGGTCCGTTATATAGCGCCCCCATTGTACCGCCGGCTGTTGCTACTGACCGCTGACCGCAAGGGGGGGGGGGGGCTACTTGGTATTTTCATACATTCATACCCCACACTGGCGGATGAGCCAAACCTCCAAAGGGATCGGAATCTCTCCAGAGAGGGGGAAACTGGCAGTTTTGACGCCATTTTACTTACCTAATGAAAAAAACTCTACATTTTGAAACTGTCTGAGAAGAGGAATTCCACTTTTCTCCCCTTATTGTCTACCAGTAGTATGGGGAGTGGGGGTTTAACGGCAAAGACTTGGTTGTGTCATGTTGAGTAGGGGGTAGGGGTAGGGGGTCCCCCGGCTCTGGTTTGGTACCCCCATCTGATGGCACATCCGCTCCATGGCACGCAATGTGCCGCTTTTGGTGGAATCTGGTGGTATGTGACGACATTGGGACATTGGGACACTGCGTTGGGCGCATCAGCGATGATCAGTTGGTGCAGTCGGGGTGTTGAGCTCAAGTATGAGCTTTATGTACATGAGTTGAACTTGAGTTTGAGCTTTACATGACTTGAATTTGATCTTCACGTGACCTGAGTATGAGCTTCATGCAGTTTGATGTGTTTTCTCAGTGAGAAAAAATCTTATTTTTCATTTTGTATTTCTAGCTGTCATAAGCGAGCAGACGAAATTCATGAACTTGTCATAAGATCCACTAGCTTTTGTTCACTATCGTCGCCTTCGTTACCACGACGTATGTAGTTGTCCAACACAAGTTACAGTGCCGTTTCATGCAAAGATCAGGTTATTCGCAGCTGGTTCGTACAAAGTTTATACAAAACAATACATATAATTTGATGGTAGACAAACTTGTATAATGGAATTGTTGGTATGTGAACATCTGACAAAGTTTACAATGATTTTCTACTCACTACATTGTAGAAGCAACGATAAAGTTATCCGAATTTATCGTTAATCGTGAACTTTCACAATTGCTCTCAAAAACATCACCTAAATTTTCGAAAAACGGAACCAAGTTCTGCGACGAGTGGCCGAAAAATGTCAATCATAATGTTTCATCAACTGAAAAAGCTTCCTTGTTGAATATGTATGAAGAATCGTTGAAGGCCGATGTCCCGACCAAAAATCATCCAGCGACGGTCGGCTGTTTCGACGTGGGCACTCATCTTTGATCATTGGGGCGGTTGATTTTGAACAAAAAATCGAGTATTTTACTGTTCGCAGCCTCAATTTCCAACATTTTCACTCTTCCAAGGAGAAAGATGGAAAAAGGACAATGGGAATTTCCCTGTCGTTGAGTAAAATCCTCTTATGATACCATCCGCTAGTAGGATGCACCCAAAGAGAACCCCGAAAATGTTGGTAGATGCCACCACGAGGAGGCTCATATGTGCCACTACAGTACATACAATACATATCATGTTGATGTACAGCTCATGCATTTATGTTGAATATGTACTATGTATATGTATGTTGAATACACTGGCGGACCAGCTAATTCTCCAAAGGGAGGGGAAATTAGCCAAAGAGGGGGAATCTGCAGTTGTGAAGCCGTTTTACCTACACCTGAGGGAACAAACTGCACCTTTCAAAAATCACCAAAGAGGGGGAATTCCACTTTTCCCTCCCTTTCTCGTCCGCTAGTGGTTGAATATGTCCTATATGTAAGTTGAATACGTATTTTTGGCTCATCATCGCTGCATGTAAATCATTTCTCATATAAAGAACATCTGGTTGTTCATTGAAAAAAAGAAGTAACATCTGTATAACAATGCATGTTTTTATCAAATTTCAGATTTTCACACTTTACAGTCTATAACATTGTTAGTTGAACAGTTCGCAATACGATGTGCAACAAGATTTCATCGTGTATGCAAGAAGGTTTACATGAAACCACTGCCCCGATCTCTACTGTATCATGAACATTGGGCTGTACATCCAAGAAGTGTTGGGACCATGAGCGACCGGGGCCCGTTGTTGTTGCAAAGCTGAAGCGGGTTGCAAAAATTCTTCTCCTCCGTAATTTTTCGATTTTCCAGATGTGTGTTACCTTTACCACCGTGGATTCGACTCATGTTCTATAGGAAAAACGTGAAATGAAAATGTGAAAATGTCTTTGGGAAAAATGACATGTTTGGGATTTTCACCCGCCAAGACTGACGGCGGAGGCGCATGGCCCGGACTGCGTCATTGTAACCAATTGTTATATCTGTGTATGTATGTATGTATGTATATGTATATGTATATGTATTCCATATATGGGGCACAACTGTTGCGCCAAAAGTCGCCGCCGCCACGGCGTAGATTGAGTGCGGCGGCGCTGTTTTGTTCGTCCATACTGTATGTACGACTGTACAAGTTTGGACGTACA
>OZ038447.1:21073766-21092695 GCA_964036265.1 Daptonema setosum | reverse complement strand
GTGAGTGAGTGAGTGAGTGAGTGAGTGAGTGAGTGAGTGAGTGAGTGAGTGAGTGAGTGAGTGAGTGAGTGAGTGAGTGAAAGAGTGAGTGAGTGAGTGAGTGAGTTAGGGGTGTTCCACATGCAACGTTATCCTCATATCTGATTCGAAACATTTGAACGCTCGCCATAATGCTGACTGCGGAACGGTTGGAATGAAATGTTTCAAATAAATAAAATAACAAGAAACTCTGATCAAGCTATACCTGATTCCCAACTAGAAACGGCGAAAAACAGGAGCGGAAGACTACAGTAATGTAGGATGCCATTAGTCGTGTCGGGAGTGTGGGACTCGTGTCAGGATAAATAAACTCGGCGTATGTGGGCAACTTTCAGAACCAACTATGTACATTTACATAGTACGTATACATATTGGACATGTAAATACATATTTTAATGGACCTGACATGGACCATCATGGGTTTATATACTGGATTGACACATAGTACATACATACCGTACCGTACTACACACATTCGTAAAATGTACGTACACGTAGGCGAAACTCCGGACCCGGAGGGTAAGGTATGTAGGATGTGAGCTATTGAGGTCTGGAAGTCCTTACGTCACACATACCTACGAAACATTATCCTAGAACCAAGTTATTTCTCAGATGTATGTTCAACTTAATGTGACTGACTGACTGACTGACTGCATGACGTACTGCCGTACTGACTGACTGACTGACTGACTGACTGACTTGAGGACCTGAAGAGCTGAAAGTTCCTAAAAAACGTCTGCCCAACTGAACCGTCTGTTAACATAGACATCGCAATCAACACTAATGAGTTTGGTAAAAGAAACATCTGTTCCACCGAGTTCGTGTTGATTCCCAAAGGAATACTCTAGGTTCTTTATAGCATGTGGTAGACCAGACCACTGGCGGACGAGCCAATCTCCAAAGGGAGGGGAATTTTGTCAAAGGGGGAGGCATCGGCGGAAATTACATCATTTTACCTACACTTTAAGACAAACTCTACTTTTTGAAATATCCAAAGAGAGGGGGAATTCCACTTTTCCCCTTGTCCGCTACATACAATAGTGTGTGATAGACTACTTATTCTCTATACATAATCCTTGACTTCACAACAATATATTTTGGTGTTCATGAAGAAGTAGATTACCTTGCAAAGCTATATTGCCTCCGATTTTTTTTTGAAATGTGGTAAACAAATAAAAGCAAAACATGGCTTAGAATTTTGGAGTCAAACCGTGCTGTTGAACGGCAACACAATCAGCGCTAATGGTTGAACCTACATAATTCTGTCTGATGCGCTGAGTTCCTCATCAATTCTCTATGGAATTCATGAAGTTTTATCAAAAATAGTTGGCATGTTGTCACGATGTTTACGTCTGGACTTCAGAACCGTAAATTGCTGAGGTTGCTGTGTGAAAACCGTAGGTATCTAACTGTCTATCTGAAAATATCCAGATCTATGAATAAAATACTTAATTTGCATTTTTGCAACTGTTTCAGCCTATGTTTAGGCAGTTTGTAAAACCGAACACAACAGAACAGAACAATGCAAGCAACACCAATTGCTAGAAGAAACATTGTGTTCTCTAATGAATTCCCTGGAGATCATTGGTAAAGACAGTAAAAAAGAAAGTCAGTAAACTAAACACACACTAAACCAAATATAGTACGATTATAAATTTTTTTACAACTGTTTAGTTGTTTGAGTTGGTAACAATAAGATTTTTTTTCATAAATACTCCATTTTTGTTCATAATAATTGAAATTTGCATTGTTAATCGCAACGCAATAGTGACCAATGTGACCGCAACAGCCGAAACAATTGTCGTTTGTAAACACTTACATCCAAGATACATTTATCAATCTAAGAGACACTTATGGATGTTGCAGGATAACATTATTATTACATACTGTACCGGCTTAATCGGTGAAAGGTGGAGATACAGCAAAGAGCGGCTTGAGTAAATACGGTGAGATACAGTGGCTTTATGCTTGTACATATGAGAAAGGTATTTAGCGAGAAAAGCTTTGCGTGAGTAAATCCAAAGCATTATTCTGAAGTAACATTCAGGAAAGCTGAGTTGTAGGGTGTAACATTATGTATGATTTTTTAATGAAAGAAGGCGTATCTCGGAAAATCCGTAAATTTCTGATATACACCTTTCTGAATGGGCCTTTCCGTGAAGAATAGAGAAATTGTTTTTGTTAGAAAAGCATAAAATGACATGATTTTTGCAATAACATGCAGAGAGATATATATTTATTTTCCAGTAATCGCCAATGTTAAATTACGCTGGATTCCACAGTGGCAAGGCAAAACTAGAACACGGATCAATTTGGTAGCCTTGCATGTTTGATGAGAATTAACGTGAACAAACAAGTGAATGAGTATACAACTTATGTGAATGTATGTATACATAAAACCGCTTTTAGTGAAATTGTAATAACGCAAATATGAAATTGCGCTTTCATTTCAAAACTTTCTGAATTGAAATATTCTGGATGCTTCTGAAAAACTCTTATACTTCTCTGGATTACTTACTGTACTGCTTGTTTCACAAAATTAGACGCGCCAGTCAGCTAATTTTCGGTGAGTTGAAAGTTCGGGCAGTTCAATTTCGAAGAAGAGATCTGATGTGGGTTGTTTTTCATTTAATACTCATTTTCATTTTTATTTTATTTCTCATTAATACTAATGTAATGAATAAATAATGCATAATAGTAGATACTTACTTCATAATAGTAGCATTCATAAGTGACTGGAATCAATAATGACTAGGCGTGATCGGCCTCCGTAATCAGGGATTAGGGTCATTTCGCTTCCTGATTTGCCGAAACCGAAAGCGGTCAGCATATTATTATCAGTAGATACATATGTAAGTGGAAATTACGCGAGAAAGATAATGCACATTTTCACTCACTATGCCACAACAACAACAACAACAACAACAACAACAACCACAACAACAACAACAACAACAACAACAACAACAACAACAACAACAACAACAACAACAACAACAACAACAACAACAACAACAACAACAACAACAACAACAACAACAACAACAACAACAACAACAACAAAAAAACAACAACAATTCGCTATTCTAATTCAATCATCATGATTCCTCATTGTCTGCTCATGCCATGGCAAACACATATCATTTTCAGGTTTTTGAAAATAAAATGAACGAAATGGTTGGTTTTTCAATTTTATACATATGAGAATGAAAACGGAATCAAATGCATCATTATTGGCAATGACAATAACGATAACAATAGTAACAACAACCACAACAACAATGACAACAACAACAGCAACATCCACATAACGTAACCACTCATCAAAACTTGTTCTAGCTTACATATTTGTTCAGCATATGTATCGGGGAGGAAACTCAGCATTATTGTTATTAACCACAGCGGTGGTTGTTGTTGTTGTTTTTGTTGTTGTTGTTGTTGTTGTTGTTGTTGTTGTTGTTGTTGTTGTTGTTGTTTTTCAACAACAAAAAAGAACATTCCACTGAGCGACCGCTCCAAGGCACTACGTACATACGTTAAACGTATAATACCAAAGAGCCCCGATGTAATCAGTTCCACAGATCTCTTTCTTTGACTGATCACTGGGTCTTACCATCCTAAGAAACCTTTCTAAGAATGGAAGACATTTCATCTTTCAAAAAGAACCTCGAGAAAATTTGCGAAACTCATTTAAATGTCGGAGAGTTCTCAACAGCAGATTGTTTTTAATGAAATAAAGCGGGATACTACAGAACCGTCACTATGTATTCTATGTGTGCAAGTGAAGGGCACTCTGACTTCAAGTGAAACGTTGGAATTAAACAGTTTGGAACAACTGCATCAATTACATGTGGAGACGCACTACCGCAAACTGATTGCTGGATGAATCAAAGATGAAAATGAGCATAGCGTAAAGACTAACAAAAACATTGTTAAAATAAGAATTAAAACAATAATTCAGCAGGTTCGATAATTTTTTGCCGATGTATCCGATTTGTTCAACGGATAAACAACAATGAAAACAACAAATTACACTACATGTGTTGAAAACGACCAATACCACAAATACTGTGAGTATCTACATAGTTAATTTTCAAGGTTAAATACTGCAAAATACAACCCGAAAGCTACAATGTGAAAGTACATATGAAATAAATGCACACTGAATAACATGAAAAACGCAGAATGATAAAACACTCAGTCAAAACAATTAAATTAACATTTAGGGTGAGCATGATTTAACCTGCTATTAATATGTACAAAGCTCGTTGGCAAACTTACCCTACAATCAACTCCATCGATAGATCACTTGAACTACAAAATAATTATCTCAGTGATGTTTCTTTCGCATTTTTTTGGAAACCATGTAAAATTGACAGAGAAAACTACGAAAGGGAAGAGAAAAAAGGTATCTAGTGCAAGAATCATCTAGAACTTACAGTATTTCTTCAATTTTCCTTTGAAAGAATTATCAGACTGTTAACGTACCTGGATCGGCTGACACTGCGATGTCTTTGTACCTCCGCCTCATAACGTCGGGGAGGTGAAGTTGGTACCGGTGGGGAATAGTCGTAGGCCGGGAAACCTCGATGGGTATTGCCTCGACTGGATGACTTGGAGCCGTAACCTGAGTGAGTGAGTGAGTGAGTGAGTGAGTGAGTGAGTGAGTGAGTGAGTGAGTGAGTGAGTGAGTGAGTGAGTGAGTGAGTGAGTGAGTGAGTGAGTGAGTGAGTGAGTGAGTGAGTGAGTGAGTGAGTGAGTGAGTGAGTGAGTGAGTGAGTGAGTGAGTGAGTGAGTGAAAGAGTGAGTGAGTGAGTGAGTGAGTGAGTGAGTGAGTGAGTGAGTGAGTGAGTGAGTGAGTGAGTGAGTGAGTGAGTGAGTGAGTGAGTGAGTGAGTGAGTGAGTGAGTGAGTGAGTGAGTGAGTGAGTGAGTGAGTGAACGAGTGAGTGAGTGAGTGAGTGAGTGAGTGAGTGAGTGAGTGAGTGAGTGAGTGAGTGAGTGAGTGAGTGAGTGAGTAAGTGAGTGAGTGAGTGAGTGAGTGAGTGAGTGAGTGAGTGAGTGAGTGAGTGAGTGAGTGAGTGAGTGAGTGAGTGAGATAGTTACTAACCGGAGTTTTCGGTGCTTCTACCCAATTATACTTGTCAGTTTCCTTGTTTAACGCGGTCCCGCTTGTGTGCCAGACTGGCTGATTCGAAGGCACGAATGACAGGCTAAAACAATCATGCATTACTCACTCACTCACTCACTCACTCACTCACTCACTCACTCACTCACTCAGTCCTTCGCTAACTCACTCACTCACTCACTCACTCACTCACTCACTCACTCACTCACTCACTCACTCACTCACTCACTCACTCACTCACTCACTCACTCACTCACTCACTCACTCACTCACTACGCAACAACACTTTGGTAACATACAAAAGAACGGGTGGACCGTCAGACGTTTGCTGATAAATTAAATTATCGCCTCTTGAAATCATGTTTTGATACCGGACAGCAAACCAACTTAACAGACACGCCGGGTATGTAAGTACGTGGAAATAGTTTCTTGGTTTATATGCAGTTACATATTCAGGTTTCTGAGATTCTAGTGGATAGTTTGTTCTTTAACTTTGCCAACCAGCAACTGAACATGATGATTGCATGTTATAGCATAGAGCTGTTCTGCTAAATTGAGACAAACAGTCCGCTTTGAAGCATTCGTCATCCCATGTATTTGATGCAGCTGATGTTTCAAAGTTGGAATAGTTGAATCTCAAAGAGCCATTCATCTCGTGTTCACATTCTACATTGGGCTTCCATAATACTATCTTACTCACTCACTCACTCACTCACTCACTCACTCACTCACTCACTCACTCACTCACTCACTCACTCACTCACTCACTCACTCACTCACTCACTCACTCACTCACTCACTCACTCACTCACTCACTCACTCACTCACTCACTCACTCACTCACTCACTCACTCACTCACTCACTCACTCACTCACTCACTCACTCACTCACTCACTCACTCACTCACTCTCTCACTCACTCACCTCTCATCACGATCTGTTTTCTTGCTACTGCCGCCAGAAAGTTTGGTCTTCCATTTGGACAGACGTTCGTTGCTGGCCAGATCGTAGAAACTTCGACTCAGCTTGGAAGCCAGCGAATTCGAAGCCGGCTTCTCCCGAGTTCGATTCTCGTCCGGACACATACTGTAGTTGTTGGCACTGAAATCGGGTAATTATCAGATTAGTAAGATAGTCTAGTGGTTAATGTGTGTGATTATCAATCGTAGGTCTTGGGTTCAATTCTTGTCATGACACATACTGCAGTTATTGGCGCTGAAATGGGGATACGATCAGACTGGTTAAGGAGTCTTATTCTCAAATCTCAATCGAAGATCTGAAGTTTAAATTGTTTCACTTTTCACTCGCATGTCAACTGATCTAGGCTTTTCAGTACCATGAGAAGTGCTGATTTGTGGGGTCTATGTACGTATAAAATGTACTAAATAACGGAAATCCCTTTTTTAGTCTAAGTCCCGTTTGTCTAGAAATAAGTTACCACAGACAGAAAGACAAATGAATCCCAACTTCCAAGTCGAACTGGGTGGCAGATTGCTCGAGTGTAACACAACTAACTTTCTGATTAAAGATATCTCAATTGAATATCTGAATGAACCTCCATCTTTGAACATTTTGAAGATACATCGATAAAATTTATTTTCAAATAAATCTATTCCTCAATATGCGGAATAAAACATTAGTTAAGGAGGAGTTAGAAATTAGAGTTATTAGACACACAATTTCGTGGAATGATTCACTGACAACAGATGCGCCGCTTTCACTTATAAACCCTAGTTCACTCTTCTACCTCAATGAGTCATTACAACGTAATCTATGTAAGTACATAATGCCCGATACAACCAATAACTGGTTCCCTATTTATATAGCAAAACCAGTTGTTACGAAACAAACGGTATTTCCATGGGAAGTACAAAAAACTTTGTATAGACCGGAAAACAAACAATACTAGGATAATATTGGAATATAATATCTAGATTCTAATAATAATATTTGTTTTTCTGAAAAAAATCATTTCCGTCACTTGGAAACGAGTGACAAATATGAAGCCCATTTCGGACAGGAAACTCCCGAAAAAAGATCATTCAAGTTAATGGCGAGCGAACGTTCTGGTTGGGCAAAGTTGGGAGGAGTTTCCCCAAGAAAGTTGGAAAACCTACAATTCATCTTCACCTAAATTTTATCTTTTCTTCTCTACGTTTAGTATGTCCGAAGAAATTGATTCTCCCGGAAATGACATCTGAGTCAGACCTATTCAATGATGACCAAACCGATGGGACAGATTTTATAGGAGCCATCATTGTCATTGTCAGGAAGTAGTTCATAGAAAAAGGAAAAATGTTTTAACGGATACAGTAGCATTATGCTAGGGATATGTTCCAAGTAAAACATGTTTCCAATGGAAAACAAGTATCTGAGAGGGAACGACCAATCCGATTTCGGCATAAAATTGGTAAAAGAAGGCGTTTTTCATTAAAATTAAAACCTCATATTTGAGAACAATATGACGGTCATTTACCGTTTTTTATAAATAAAAGGATGTTCACTTTTTATCCCACCACAGGACATGAGTTTTTGCCCATTTATGTTTTTTTGTGTTTTGCTTATTTTTATCGATAATAATAGATATAATAAAAGACGTTATGTTTTTATGATTGATGTATGCGGCGGGGGTCCGACAGGTCAAAATGAAAAGCGGTAAGGAAAACCTCTGATACTTTTTCAGATTGAATTTCTCGTTTGGATAAGCTTATCTTTCTTTATATGAGAAACATTTCCGTCAATTGAGAGAATCGAAAAGGGGAAGATGTCTCATTTTTTGAAAATTTTGATCCGAAAATATTTTCAGGACGCATTAAATAAGCTTGAGTGACAATCAATATGAGATTCCAAGGTCAGACATTGAAAAACAGATAAAGGCTTTTGACACTGGTGGACGGACAAGACTGGATTTTGGTTAGCTTATCTCTCTGGAAAAATCGCCCCTCTTTCTTGATTTCTAAGTACATTTGAATCTTTTGTTATATTAAAAATATTCTTTCTAAACCGCTTTTCTCTTTTTTGATAAAAGTTCTTTTTCTTTATGGGTTTTCCTCTAGCGCTATTGGTGTTTGATTATGAGATAGGTTTTTGGGCGGTCGAATTTGATGGATTTACTCCTTTGTTTGCAGAAATTTCAAAGAAAAATGGATGATTATGAACATACGAAGGTTGCTCGAGTCAAGTTCGATATCGAGATGACAGTGATAACAACATTGAACAAGCAATGAGTGAGTGCTCTATTTCTCTGAAGGAAAGCTAACTGTATTGCAAATATATTTTTGGTTGCAGAACAACTTTTTTTGTAAAAACTAAATTTCGGAAATGGTGTGCAAAAATAGCCTTCGTATTCAGCTGGCATGGCACGAAATCCAAAACCAAAAGCACAGCGAGATTTCTCATTTGTGGTTGGACAATGAGTGACACTTGATTAAAAAAATAACCGAGTTTTTTTTTATAAAAGTCAACTAATTGAAGATCAGCTGTCTGTCTGCGATTTGTACATCCGTGCTCAGTTATTTGTAGTAAAACGGCAAAATATTAGCCAAAAGTTATCGGATTGGCGAGCAAGCCGCCCAATCCGACTCAAATTACACACTTCTCTTATTGCTGGTCAGCACTGGCGGACGAGAAGGGGAGGGAAAAGTGGAATTCCCCCTGGTCAGCACTGGCGGACGAGAAGGGGAGGGAAAAGTGGAATTCCCCCTCCTCTTTGGCGTTTTCAAAAAGTATAATTTGTTCCTTAAGGTGTAGGTAAATGGCCTGATAATTGCCGATTCTCCCCTCTTTGGAGAGATTCTCCTCCATCTGGAGGATTGGCTCGTCCGCCATTGCTGGTCAGAGAGCCAGCTTTGTTCGACTGCTGTTCATAAGCGGCTTGTAGTCTAATCATAATATTTTGGGGAAATGGTCTGTTACGTAGTAACATTTCTGCTCTGGACGACAATAATGAAAAAAGCGTTCATTAAGTGTTGAAAAGCCACAGTCCTAAGCTCAACGAGCTGACTGAATGACCGTGAATGAAATGCCATAAAACAACAAGATGTGTTTTTGGCATACTTTTCAAAAGTAGCTAAAAACAATGAGATTCTTTTGTGCTGATATTTTTTATGGATCAGAAAATCAAGAAGTATTTTGACGCTATTGATTAGAGTGAGTTGGCTTCAAGACCTCTCACTCAACCCCTGAGTATGTTACACTACATTCTACCCATATGGTGGCACTGGCACACTTATGTATGTATACCCGTCTGACGAACCAGAACTTGCAAATAACGATGACTTATGCTCTAACTTAGTTGTGAAAAAATAGATTATCTTTTTATTCTGGTATTATTAACAGATGGAAACAAAAAACTCTAGTTTTTAACATGTGAAATTCTAGTTTTTAACATTAGCAGCTGCACGAGTTCAGTTCAGTTGGTGCGTTTCGCTACTACTCACTGGCCGATGAGCCCAACCTCCAATGGGAGGGGAATCATTCCAAAGAAGGGGGTAGTACCAGAAATAAGGCTAATTTCCCTTAACCTTAGAGATCAAATTATACTTTTTGAATCCACCAAAGAGAGGGGAATTCCACTTTTTCCATCCCTTCTGGTCCGCTAATGCTACTACACTTGCGACACCCGTCTCACCAAACGGCCAAAACTGTTGCAAAAAATATTGATGGCTCACGGTTACCACTTCGAGTTGCAGGTGCAAAAGGTCGAGTATTTTTTCACATTCGGGTACAAAAACTCTGAGAAGTTTTCAAGATGACAGATTGAAACAAGTGAAATAACGGTAAGAAACTCACGTCAACAACAGCCACTGAGCCAAGTCCTTCCAAGCCAAGGTAGGGAGTTTTTCAGATAAGGATAATTAGCAGTTTTTTATCAAGATACCTACACTTTCTTACTCGAACAATTTATACTTTTTTTAAATTCCAAAGAAGAAGGAATTTTACTTTTCCGTTTCTCTCTCGTCTGCTAGGGAGAACGGCAATAGTCAATAAACCCAAAACATATTACACTCTTTACACTCTCCAGCAACCTAAATCTGCTGCAAATAATTATGGTTAATGATGGCTTACACATTAATTAAACGTCTGAGGTTGGTGCTTCACCCATCAGCGGACGAGAAGGGGGAAGTGGAATTCCCCCTTCTTTGGCGTTTTCAAAAAGTCAAGTTTGTTTCCTAAGGTGTAGGTAAAACAGCCTCAAAACTACATACATACCCCCCCCCACTTTGACGAAATCCTCTTTCCTTTGAAGAATTAGCTCGTCCGCCAGTGGCTTCACCCTTACATTCATACAGCTACACTCCAGTATTTACTATTTATCAGGGGTTGGAATTTTATTCGACTTGAAGTCTTTTTCTCTCCTTTGAAGTTAACAAACTTGTTATTCTATGTAGTTTTCAATATTCCGAAATTATCACTTTACATTCAATGCATTGTGTTTCTATTGAAGTTTTCCTTCTGATGATACGCTGACCCGCGAGTAAAATGCAGCCTTAATTAACCATTGTTAATTAAAAATGATAAACATATGGAGGCTGGGTGCTACAGATAATCATGATTTATACAAAATTTTCTACGGACACAAACTAAACTAAAATCTCTAAATGAATGAGCACTTCTATGTATATTTGCGTTTTAGTGAGCAATGGTCCTACGATGGCTTCTAGATATCCTACGATGTCATTGGGTTACCGCACCCTGGAGATAAAATCTAAAACACATAAATCCATTCGTAATACATAAACATACACATACAGAAAATAGGGTTCTCCAAAATACGACCATTAAATATGAGCCGAATAAGAAGAGATCTGACCCCATCGTTTTTGATTATGAAAATTTGAAGTATGAAAAAGTCAAGTATGAAATCGTTTTTTGGAAACGAGTTTTCGAAACCAAATGAAAAAAAACAAGTATGGAAAAAATTCCTGCACATTAGAAGAGGTGAATGGTAAAAGACCAGAATGCCATCACAACACTTGAACGTTTTTTCTTCTTGTTTTTTTTCCTGGAAAGTTATGATGATGTGTCATAAATCAGGGAAAAGAAGAAGACTTTGGTGAAGAACAACAGCTTTTTACACTGATTCTTTGGTGTAAGGAAGAACGGATTCTTTGTAAAAACTCACATCTGCTGTCTGAGATTGTTGCGGAAAGTCGGTATGCCAAATTATACTCACGTTATTTTGCGTGATGAGAAGCTCATATATGATGTTATAGCCTATCCATGGTTTCTTGTTAGCCAAAAAACTTCCCGGCGCGCAATGTTTTGCGCGTCTTCCAATTTTTGAAAACTTGCAATTTTTTCACCTCACATTCTGACAACATACAAAAACTGTGCTTAGTTTATTGCATACATGCTGCGTGACCGGCCAACAAAACTAAATTTGATAAGAAGAAACCCTGACCAAACCATATGGCGTTCCCAATTGACTTGGAGGCCGAATTTGAAAGTGTGATACTCAGTACGATTTAAAAAAACATTTCCGTGAGTGACATCACTTTTAGGATTCTTTTTTTTCCAGAAAATTTACTGTTATTATAGTTGAGAAAATTGATAACATGCAGTTCTTCCAGTCCTTTCTATACCCAAACCACAAAATAAAGTGGAAAAATGAATATGAAACGCGTTGAGTGAATACAAGTTTCAAGGTTGAGACATTTAAAACAGTTAAAATATTCTACATGGAATACCTTAGGGTGCCTTCATAGTCGGAGTTAACTTATTTCAGAACTTTTCCGTAACCCTTTTTCACGTCCCAATTAATTCCAAGAACGATTTCGAAACAAAACAGGAAAAGGTCAACGCACCTGTCGATCGGCCGGCGATCACCCTGAATGGCGTAGCTGTGTCGGCCCGTCAGTGGTATGGGTCGTGTGCCACGCACTTCGTAATGCAAATGGTGTCGTTCGTCGGAGATCAGGTCTGACGAATCATCAGCGTTCCTCGGATGGTACGACGACGTTGACGACGTGCCACGAGTGTGACTTTTTGAGCGTGGCTTCAACATTTGGTTCCGATGCCCGCCGCTGGCACTGGCACTGCTGGGTGGGCTGCCTTTCACATTGGCATTTGGTGTTGCTCCATTGGCATTATGGCCACTTCGACCGGCACTCATCTGCAGCTGCGGATTCCGCTGGTAGGTACTCATAAAACTTGGCTTTCGTTGCGGTTGTTGTTGTTGTTGTTGAGATGGTGTTGTTGTTGTTGTTGCCGACGTTGACGGCGACGGTGTGTTGTTGTTGTTGTTGTTGTTGTTGTTGTTGTTGTTGTTGTTGTTGTTGTTGTTGTTGTTGTTGTTGTTGTTGTTGTTGTTGTTGTTGTTGTTGTTGTTGTTGTTGTTGTTGTTATTGTGGTTGACAATTTTGTTGTTGTTGCGTATGTCGTCGTTGTCGGCGCTGATGTTGCACCCGTGCGTTCTGCTGTTGCACCAACGATAATAGGGGCATCTTCGGCTTTTTTATTAGGTGCTAGGGTAAATACTTTTGTGGTTTTTTAGGTGGAGGGGCACTTTTTTCCACGGTGGTGCTTAAGAAGGGGGACCTCAGGTGCCGTGAACCGGGGGGGGGGGGGGGGAGGGGCGTTCTGGTTCAGATGGTAGGAGGGGATGGGTGGTGAAATAAGTTCAGTGCTTCGGACGGGTTTACCCCTGCACGGTGAGTATTAAGAGAGATGATTTCGAGGTAACTTCAACATGTCAGGCAACGTGAAATCCAAGATGGAAGTTTCGGTTGTGTTGTGCCGTCAGTGAAGTGTTGAGTCACAATTTCAGATATTTCGGGAATATTGAATGGTGATTGTAATAATTGGTTATTGTATTGATTATTGAGAGTTTAACTGCGATTCGAAGAAAAATGGCGCCGTCAATTCTGCAATGAAAAACTAAATTGGTAACAAATTGTTTACTTCAGTGTAAATACAAAAATTAAGAAGTTTCTCCATTTTGAAATATCCTGGAAGTGTGAAAATAATTTCATGTTATAATAATGAATCTACAATAAAACTTCGCAACTACAACTTTTTTGGTGAATAGGTTAAACCAGGATGTTCCACCGAATTGGGGGCAGCCTTACATTGACAGATGTTACGGGTGTGTTACGCTTTGCTGCAGTGTCCAACGGTTGCAGTTGTTACATATTCAACAAAGTTGCTGAGTTGCGGCACTCTTCTCACTTTCTTTCTTTCGTATCGAAAAAAGTACAATATATGTGGTTAACTATTCGGAGGGTTTCGAATATCATCTGACAAGTTGTTTGGCTTAAAATGTATGTAAGATCCCGTTATTACAGCCAGGTTTGTTATACATTTGTTACATTGTCGTACATAGTTTCCTCAACGGCCAACTGTTATTCAGTGCTATAAGAAGTTCATTTAGCTGATAAAAGCTAATATTAAAATAAGTGAACGATTGCGAATTTTCGAATTGGTTAGTTGTCATCAAGGTGGTTAGTTAATTTAGAGGTATAAAAATATAACATGGAAAGTTCTGGGAGCAGGATATGAGAAATTATTGTAACTAGTATACACTTCAAGCAGTGTTTTGCGTTATTTTTTAGCTTGCAATTGCACCTGTACACATTAACCGACCCTAAAAGAAACATAATTCAAAAGTACATTACTATACATACATACTTCATTCACGTAAACTTATCATAAATGAGCAGCAAAGTGCAGCTAACAAATAAAAAACCTAATGGTATCTAAATATGCGGGTATTTCATGGTTCATTGGTTTTAGTAGGAAATTATTTTTATTCCAGGAAACGGGCAACCGATTGGTACAGCATGGAACCGTGACGTCAATGCAATGAAACAACAACAACAACAACAACAACAACAACAACAACAACAACAACAACAACAACAACAACAACAACAACAACAACAACAACAACAAAAACAACAACAACAACAACAACAACAACAACAACAACAACAACAACAACAACAACAACAACAACAACAACAACAACAACAACAACAACAACAACAACAACAACAACAACAACAACAACAACAACAACAACAACAACAACAACAACAACAACAACAACAACAACAACAACAACAACAACAACAACAACAACAACAACAACAACAACAACAACAACAACAACAACAACAACAACAACAACAACAACAGTAATACTGGCTATCAAAGCAAAACGTTCCTCCAATCTCAGAACGTCGGCAGATATTTTTTTATCCATCCGTCAAAGACGGACATGAAAAGGCAGTCTGTCTTTAAACTCACTAGCGGACGAGAAAGAGAGGAAAAGTGGAATTCCCCCTCTTTTGCGTTTTCATAAAGTAGAATTTTTCCCCTGAGGTGTAGGTAAAAAGATGTGAAAATTCCAATTCCCCCTCTTTGAAGAAATTCCCCTGCCTTTGGAGGTTTGGCTCGTCCGCCTGTTTTCAAACTGGACCACTATCAACGGGACAGCCTCAAAATTTTTGAAGGCAATTTACCTAAAATTGAAAACAAAGACAATAATTGGATGTGTTTTATAATAAAAAGTCGTTTTTAGTACTTGAAGCCATAGTAGGCACTGCGCATTGAACTGGGTTCAGGCTGAGTGAAAGGGCTCTACTACAAGACTCTTGAGGAAAGCATGTTTTGTAAACATACAAAGCGAGTGAACTCTACGGAACTCATTGCCCATACATGTTTCTGCATTTCTCCATGCATGCAGAAGTCTTAATGGGGAAAAAATCGGGCTTAAAGTTTCGTCTCGTTATCATTTGAGATTGCTTTATGAGTGTCTAATAGTAAACAGCCCGTCAGCATATATTTGGAAACCGCACCGGTTTTTTTGTCAGAATTCGTGCGACCCAATGACAGCTAATAACCATTTGATTGTTTGTACGGCTTCGGCTTAGTTCCGAACACAGACTGTAAGTTAGTAAAGGAGATAGCCTAGCTAAGCCTCTTCGTGAATCCAAGATGAAAAACTCGAATTTGGGATTCTGACAAAAAACCGGTCCAGTTTCCAAATATGCAGCTCGGCATCACAAGGTCAGGAACGATCATAGTATCTTCCTGTCTTTAGAGAAGACGAGAAGGCGAGTGTTTTGGTGTAAAACGCTCTAAGATATGGAGCTTCCAAAGTGGAACGGCAATCTGTCAAACCGTTTTTCAAATGCAAACTGGTCAGAAGAAGAAAAGATTGAAAGTAGGATAGTTTGACGGATTCTTGGTGAATTCGTAGCAAAACTTCACATTTCCCAACGGAGTCGTTTTTTTCGTGTGCCAATTGTTCGGAACGAGGGAATTGTTTGGTCGACAAACGACTAGTGCATGTTACACATTGAGATAATTGCTTATTGTACCGATGTACGTGTGTCGAATCTTGTCTCAGATAGAATATCGAAAAAGCGTCTACATACATACAGTATCTACACCGCTTTTCTGGTTTGCAGGTATGGAAAAAAAAACAAAAAGATGTGTGAGCCTGCACCGCGTAGTTACAGCCACCAGCAGACATGAAGTGGAAGAAAAAGTGATATTTTCATGCCCTATTTTCAAATTTGGTCTGTCAACGTTACTGTATCTCGTCGAGTCTCTGAGACTGCAACCTTGAACCAATCCATGGTGGAACGGTGGTCGTGGCATACTGTAAATACACTGGCGGACGAGCCAATCCTCCAAAGGGAGGGGAATTTCGACAAAGAAGGGGGAAATAGCAGTTTTCAGGTCATTTTTTGGACACACCTTAGGGCACTAATTCCACTTTTTTAAACCGTCAAAGAGGGGGAATTCCACTAGTAGATGCATACTTTTGGAACACGAACCATAAAACCACTGATTGCTGGTTGTCTGCTCTAGACGACTGTAAAACAAAAGTACCCCGGTTCTTTGGGAATATCTGTCATTGTCAAGTTTGACTGACTGTCAAACTGCTGAAATTTCTGAATGAATGAGTAAAAAGAAACCCCTCGAAATAAATAACGAGAAAGGTCAACATAACTAAATGCATACCGGTAACAGTTTTGATTAAGTGATAATTAAGCTTCCTTTACTCTTTGTGACTTTGATCACCTCAGTTGAAAAAGACTGACTTCGTACATGAAATGATAAACTGACAAACTAATTCGAAGTTAATTTGTATAAAAAAACATGTTATCCATAACTTCATTCCAAGGTCACGATTATCGGAGTAAAAAATTGACAAAGCGACAGACTAATTCCTAATAAATTCCTAACTGACTGTCATTTATTGACAGATGGAAGGAATGACAGACAATCTGACAGACAAACAATAAAATCTAAAACGCCAATGATTTTATGAGCGTGCATCTGTTAAAACACTGACAGACGTGAAGGGAGGGGAAAAGCACAATTCCCATCTCTTTGGCTATTCCAAACAGAAAACTTGTTCCTCAAGGTGTGCGTAAAAATGCCCTCAAAACTGCTAATTCCCCTTCTTTCGGGAAATTTTTCTCCCCTTGGAGGATTGACTCGTCCGCCAGTGGCCCGGTCATAAATAAGCTCTGCATATGACCAAAAGCTGGATGAAGAAACTGGCTTTGGTGTCAAAATGGGTAGCCCCTCGATTAGCCCCTCTTTTGTCAGCCGGACCCCCAAACACAATGACCGTTCACCAAATTGGTCACGTGTACAAGGTAAATTTTTTTTGAAAATGAGGAATTTCCTGAAGATTGTGCCACGATTTCCAGAGACTAATTACACTGATACCATTTGTGAAGAGAGGAGTTCCATGAAATCGTTCACTTTCTCCTCAATTTTACACTAAAATGGGTAACATTATCATTAATAATTGGCAGCTTTATTGGTAATTTATTTGGATACAACACAAAATAATTGCGATGAGTCCCATGCGGATACACTGTATCACTGGCGGACGAGCCAAACCTCCAGTGGGAGGGGAATTTTGTCAAAGAGGGGGGAATTGGCAGAAAATAGGCCGTTTCACCTACACCTTGAGGAACAAACTCTACTTTTTAAAACCGCCGAAGAGGGTGAATTCCACTTTTCTCTCTTCTTCTCGTCCGCTAGTGAACCGTATATGGATGTTTCTTCTAACGAATGAAGTCTTTCGGTATCGTATCGTAACTTAATGGCAGAGTCAGCGATTCCTGTCCGACTAACGTGATAGTCTATTTCTCTTCCATTAAGGGTGCTCTAAGAAAAGCAGTCAGCCGGCCCGAGAATAAAAGAATAAAAGACGAACCCTTGAATATACGGCCTAGCGTCTGGAATGGAATTAATCACAAACAGCCGTAGTCAAGTGGTTTGGGGCGTCTTTGATAAAATTAGTGTGTTGGTTCGAAACCCTTCAACAGAAAGGAATGCAATGGAATGTAGGGGTAATTTTAATGATAGTAATTTATAGCCTGGGAAGATCATAATGAAATTCGAGCTGAATGGTGGAATTAGTGAGAAAAGACCAGATATACAGAGACAAAATCTCAAAAATTAGGAAGATAATTCCGACCGAGTCGTTTTTCTTTCATCTCAGTAACTAATTTCTGATATCCCAAACGTCTATCAACTGCAAGATTATCTCTATCGAACCGTATTAAGGGT
The DNA here is from genome assembly GCA_964036265.1 of Daptonema setosum. Taxonomy (NCBI): domain Eukaryota; kingdom Metazoa; phylum Nematoda; class Chromadorea; order Monhysterida; family Xyalidae; genus Daptonema; species Daptonema setosum. The sequence goes on along the minus strand of OZ038447.1, from coordinate 21,074,987 downwards.
TCGCACTACTGTATGGACTTGGTATGGATAATCATCATAAAACTCAAAGCCAAACGTACGGTAATGAAACCAACGTCTTTTTCCAAAATATTCCTCATCGTCTCTAGTTTATGTAAGCATAAAACCCTATCATGTCTGGAATACAAATGAGACCGAACAATCAATTTACCAAGGAATATAGCTGAATATGTTTATTTTTCTAGACTGAATTAATTTGGCTTGCGGTAAACATTGTAAATCGTACTCAGCATACCTTGATGAAGCCTATGTATGATTACCTTAGCATTTTATACCAAGGCAAGTGTAAGAGACGTACATAATGAACTCAGGTGGCATACGGTAAAAAACGTATCATTAACAAGGGTGGAAAGTCACCATGATCTACATACTTAACTCAACAAACCCTCGATTAGGTGGAGAGAAGAAATACTTGAACAAAAAACTCTAATTTTTTCTAAAAATTCTTTCCCAATCAATTTTTTTCGTGGGAATTCGAAAATTACGTTTTAGAAACTCGTTATTTCTCCGAACGGGTGAATTGGTGAAAAAGTGGATTAATAAATTTGGTTTGAAAAGTTTACCTTTTTTATGTACTTTCGTCTACCTAAAAGCACAGGTACCATCCACAAGGAATAGTTATTTGCATTTGTGCCATGGCATATGTATGGCAGTCAGCCATGGATGCCATCCAAACAATATATCTGCATATCTGGATACTGTTTCTGACGTACACAGAATGTATCTAGAATAGGAACGTATGTATTCGGATCATAAATATAAGTTAAACACAAAAAGATAAAAATCAATCAACATCAATACATTATGATTCATTGAAGCTTTCCAAGTTATTGAAGTTGAAATAATTCAAAAAATTCCTGATCCATACCATGCGATTCTACCATGCCATCCCATCCGATGCCATGCCTACTGGAGTATCGTAGGTGTCATTGCTACTCACCATCAAACCCAAACAGTACATATACCATGCCAACTGGTGTAGTGATTAATTGACTGCAATATCAATACCATAAATAACTGTTTGTACATATGGAAAGGTTGGATTCGTATATTCTGTATAGTTTAATCAGGGTTTCTCGTTACGCAGAAAAGTTTTTGGCGCGCAATTCGAATTCAAGTTTTTGAGAAAAGTTTTTCCTTGAATGACATTTGGAGAACATAGGAACGTTGCGACTGATTACTGTAGTTGTATAACGTGGTTAA
>OZ038447.1:21041266-21066266 GCA_964036265.1 Daptonema setosum | reverse complement strand
ATCTTATAAATTATGCACCATTTAATGTCACGTTGTGTGAAGAATTGTGTGGTGTAAATTCCCAAGACGCTTGTCAGTCGTGTAATTTGAATCACAGGCGAACAAGCCAAACCTCCAAAGGGAGGGGAATCTTTCCAATGAAAGGGGAATTGGGAAAAGTTAGGCCATTTTACCTACACGTTATTGAGCTCTCTCCACTTTTTAAAACCCCTAAAGAGGAGGAATTACACTTTTCCCTCCCCTTCTCGTCCGCTAGTGCTTGTGAGTCGTGTAATTTGAATTAAATTGTGAGCAAGAAAATACTGGTTGAGAAATTATGAGGAGGGTGTGAACAAACATCAATCAAACATACATAACTGAGGAAAGATTTAAGGACTTTTTCATATGGAAAGGCAAGATATGTAATATTTTTAGAATATTTAGATTTTACTTCCGAAATACCATTGAATCAAGTTTCAAGTTTCAAGTTTCATTGTGTTGTCTCGCACATAATCGGTCTTACAAATTACGAATAACAAATTATACTGAAATAAAGAGGTAAAAAATGTGATGAAAAATAATTTTATGATCAGAAGAATCAGTATCACTGATGTAAGGTATTTGAAAACCTCATCACAGATTATCAATTAATTCGGACGGTTGAATATCTAGGATACATCCATTACAATAGACGTACTGTATCCCTCAAATACAGCATAGTCTGACCATTTACATCTCTAAAAGTTTCAACTTGACATTTTTGAATCTCTTATCCGGACTTGAAATCAAGTCTTATCTGATTGAAATCAATGAAAACTTGACCACGAAACCGAGGGAATTGGGAAAAATTACGCCATTTTACCTTCACCTTGAGGAACAAGCTCTACATTTTGAAACCGCCAAAGATGGGGGATATCCACTTTACCCTCCCCTTCTCGTCCGCTATTCACACGATAACAATCTTCAGGTCAGCCGAATCCGGCAGAAAAGTTCAAAGCATTCACATAGTAAATCTCGTACGTAAAATACTACGCATTCGTTAGTTTTATACGAAACGAAATACCTGAGATTCAGCAGCTGAAATTCGTCAGATTTTCGGAAAATACGGCCGAAATCCCAGCCGGCTACTACTAATGTACAGAGCGTGAAACGTGAACAAATCGTGAAATTTCGGCGGCGGCGCTTTCTTTATACAGGTTTAATTGTTTCTGATTCTTGGGAAAATGTTTAGGGTTATAATTACGTAGATAAATTTATATAACAAACTGGGGATATAAACAGATATCGATAAAGTTCAAGCCATTAGTATAATTTTCCATTGGACTTAGTATGAAGGTACATGTGATTTGTGTATATGTGATTTCCAACGGATATGTTGAATAGAATTGAAAGATCCATCTTGAAATCAGTCCGAAAAGGCTGTATAATCTAAACATGCTGAGAATCATTCCCGACGGTCATCTGACCTTTGTATTTTTAATAATTTTTTTATTTCATTATTTTTGTTCATTCGTTCGGTCAATAATCGAACACTGGTTAAAACAAAAGCTCAAGTTTCATAAATGACAATAAGACGGCAAAGAACCAATATATAGTTTCTGAAACAAAGAGTTAACAAACGGCTCATAATTTTACTTTACATATCGAAATAAGTAATTATGTCGAATTCAGGTTTTCGAATACATTTCACTCACGTTAACCTGTAATATTCATAAATATACATACTCAATCAACATCTCATTCTGTTTCCGTATCTGAAATACAGGTTAACAAAAAGGGATCATAATTAATTTTGTCGAATTCAGACATTCAAATAGGATATGTACATACATACCTTTCACTCACGGAACGTGTAAATATTCACAACGATGTACATAATCAATATTTCTAAATTTCAACATAATCAACATATTCAATACTTCAATAATCAATATTTCAATCAATATCTCATTAACGTTCCGCAAACGTGTTCGATCAACAATCGAATTAATCCATTATATCTGACAAGTTTGTCGTGTGAAACGATTGCGTTACCGGCCGCGTCGTGTAATAAAGTTTACAATGCTCCTATGGGGTCGCGTTGTAGGATATTTACTGTCACATGCATGAGAGGTAACACATACATACATACAAAACTGTATGCATATTTGATTATGACGTTGAATGTTTATGTATCTTTAGTTATGAAAAAATACTTGAGTTTGTGATTGAATGAGGTTTTTGAAGGTTTTTAGGTGAGGTCTTTAATTCAGCAATTGAGTGTAATAAAGTTTACAATGCTCTTGTGGGGTCGCGTTTGTGTTTACTGTCGTATGAGAGAAAATAAACCGTATTTAGGTAGAAATGCTAGCATATGTTATGAGAACATACAAATGTATTGTTTGTATTTTTTTATTTATGAAGTAAAAAAGATAGAAAGTGACTGCCATATGGGAGATACTGTACATAAAAAACCATTTGTACATTTATATTTGAAATTACCTAACTTCAGTTATGAATTGAAAAATTGTTTGAAATTGTGATTGAATGAAATTTTGATTTTTTTTATACTTAAGATTGAGTGTATCAAAGACGCGCGGCTATGTATTGACTGTTATATGAGAGGTACATAAAAAACGTTTGTACATGTACGTGTATGTATGTAAAATTACACGAATATAAACTTAGATTTAGTTGTGACATGAAAAAATCTCAAGTTTGAGAGTGGTTGAATTAGGGATATTGATTTTTTGGTACTTCTTTTGAGATGACCTTTGAGTGTAAAAAAAATCTACAATGCTCATGCCGTGACACACCGTGTGTTGGTGAAAATTACGTACATGAAATAGTATAAAAACTTAGTTATGACATGAAAAAAATCCCAAGTTTGTAAATGATTGAATGAGAGTTTGATGATTTTTTTAGTTTGGTAAGCTCATCAATATGGCGATTGAGGGCAACAAAGTTTTTCATCCCATATGACGACAACGCGAAGTTAATAAATAAGCATGATTAAACTAACGAAATAATTGAATATTTGACAAATAGACAAACAGACATAAATAAGGGAATTAATTGGGTCGGATTTTCGGAAACATGAAATTCACAAATTTTCAAATCGGAAAAATTTTACTTCATCAAACCTGATTACATACATATTTTCTTGTCAAAATGAATTTTTGTCCAAATTTTACTTCTGTCTCTAATTCGATATATGTATAAAGCCAGATTGTCAGAAAACAGTAAGCCGACAGGAAAAGAAAAAGACATAAAGGTATAACACTCAGTGTCCTTCGGTCTTTGTGGTGAAGAAATTCGGGGTCACCACCGAAAAACTCGGCAGAATTTCGGTCAGTAGTAAAAGTGGCTCGTAAATTGATCACTTTTGCCGACTATTTTTTGGCAATTCTAGTTTTTATCCTTAGTTGTTAGAATATATTACACGATGAACACGGAAGCCGATTATTAATTGACTCTCGTAGACAGTTGCACTCGGATCGGTTTAAAATGAGTGAGTGAGTGAGTGAGTGAGTGAGTGAGTGAGTGAGTGAGTGAGTGAGTGAGTGAGTGAGTGAGTGAGTGAGTGAGTGAGTGAGTGAGTGAGTGAGTGAGTGAGTGAGTGAGTGAGTGAGTGAGTGAGTGAGTGAGTGAGTGAGTGAGTGAGTGAGTGAGTGAGTGAGTGAGTGAGTGAGTGAGTGAGTGAGTGAGTGAGTGAGTGAGTGAGTGAGTGAGTGAGTGAGTGAGTGAGTGAGTGAGTGAGTGAGTGAGTGAGTGAGTGAGTGAGTGAGTGAGTAAGTGAGTGAGTGAGTGAGTGAGAAAAGTTATGGCCGACAAAAGTTTACGTTTCACTCATTAACTTCACAGTGTTCCATCATTAAAGAGTACGTTCGAACCCAGTCTCCTAACCGATTGAGAAAGCTATAAAATTGCTGGCATTTGCACTTGTGGGCGTCGTTGCCTCCACACCTGGGAAGTGAAAGTAGTTAAAATATAAGTAGTGAACGCCGAAAGTCAAACACCTTCATTATTCCAGTTAGACTAACCATTATTTGCTGCCATTCGGTTTGGAACCGCGTCAAGATGTTTTAAGGAAGTACACAAACAGACACTTACCACAGCAGTACTTCATGTATTATAGCTATTGGTATGCAGTGACTGGGGGAGAATCGAAAGAACGACATGTGTATGCTTGAATGCAAATTTTTTGAATAGCAAAGCTTATTCAACTTAAAAAAGATTACTCAAATTGTAGAATCTCAAATTTACGTGTATTCGTTCGTTACTCATCGGGTCGCACCTCTGTCACCCACACATCGACTTTCTGAATGACGAGACTAAAGAATATTTTTTCTTCTCTATTGGTGAATAAAGCACGTTAATTGCCTTTTTAAGGAACAAGAAATTAATAATATTAATTTGAGCCCCGATGTCAATCGCACACTGAATATCCATGATATTTTGTATGCGGTATTTTTTTATCACTTTGCCCGAGTCGACACCCCTTAAGTACATACATACATATAAGCTCAGAGAGTGATCTCGGGATCTCACAGAGTGAGCTAGAAGGATAAAAACAACAGGAAACCCATATTTGCTTCACTTACTTTGAATATGTATTTGGCAATTAATTGGGTGATAATGGAAGAAATACATACCACACCCATTGAAAGTGGAAGTGAGTTCTTTATTATCTGTCGTTGCACAACACGTGTTCCATTTTCGGCAGAGTTCCAAGAGGTCACATCTGATACTAACGATGAATATTTCAAATAACTTTTGTATTTTGTTCACAGCAAAGGAAACATTTTTTACTGTATGATTGAAGATTATTTGCCAAATCGTAACCTTTTAATTGGGGTACGAAACGCCGAAACATGTTGCTATGCATTTACATATGTATTGTTTTTTGTTGTCAGATTTTTCATTTATACGCACGGTCCCGTTTCGGTGAAAGTTTGGATGAATGTATACCAAGTATATATTAAAAAACTTTTCACTTATCTATGTGACGAAACCAATAAACTGAACCGAACAATCCGTCGTTGAAAGTGCACATCGATGCATGAAATCCATAATATAAATGAAATCTATAATCAATCAAGATCACCTTGAAAATACCCGTAAATTTTTTACACCCCTGATACTCTTACTTTCATCTTAGCGATTTTTCATTGGAGCTGCCCATAAAAGTGTAAGTTATAGCTCCATTACCAATCGTGGATGAGGTGATCCTAGTATGAGGTGATCTTACAGTAGTTTAACAGGAGAAAAATAACTTAGAAAAATTAGAAAATCATATTATTGTAGGTTTTTCGAAAACCGCGTACTTTGAAATTACAAAAGACCGGGGAATTCTCCTCATTCCCTCGCTTTCTCATCAACGAATCATCTGTATGTGTTTATTGATGAATCACAATCATAAAATTTCCGATCAAGGAATTCAATATCAACCAACCACACATGATTTCATTCATTCAATGTGTCGCTTTTTGCGTGTATATGAATGCTATGGATGAGTTGAAGTGAAACTTCCCTTTTTCGGAAATGTTTTTTCACTCTCACTACTCTCGGAAAAACAACGGTGTTCTACAAATAAGAAATTATCAAATGTCCAGTTTAGTTCATCATTACATCATGTTATATTTTCATTCTAGATGAACTTAGTCCACTTATTCCTTTTCCGTATCATTGTCAACTGCTTCATTCCGGCTATTATAGATAGTGAGTGTTATATATTTCTAAAAGAATCTTCCGCAAGAATGGTATCCATTGTGCAGCTGTGAAGGTTTCGCCGAAATAGCGGCGAAAAAGTGGCGAAAAAGTGCAATCTTGCTTTTTCTGTCTCCATTGGCCTTCATTGAAAAGCTCAATGTTGTCTAACATAAGCTTAACTCGGTGAAAATTTATAAAATCGGAGTCAATAAGTTCGAATTATGGTATTTCGGAGGAGTTCTTCTGGTTACAGTTTACGTATTATCCATATTACTGTATCAGGTATTACTGTAGAGGGAACTTAGAAAAAATCTTTGGAGTAAACCTTTATTTTGCCTTATTATTTCAACAAAACCTTTTTTATGAATAGTTCTCATAATGAGATTAAAACGTGAACATCGATTCCAAAAAATTTTTGTCCACAAATCCGTTCCACTTCTTATACTCAATTGTTCTTGGCTTTCTCACAAAATATAATACTTATTTCACATGAACGCGGAACGCCAGGCTCCAAAACTAAGCTATGTATATAATAGAGCTACATATGTGAGAACCCAAGTTCATATTCTACTACATAATCTTGCTAATAATCTAGCTGTCTTCAATTGTTCATTGACTTACATACATCATATTCCACAGAAATGTTGCTGCTAAAAAAGCTGTGAGAACTGCAACAAAAATAAGTGAAACTCTTCATATCCATTCCATCCGTATATCCACGTAATATCCTACTTATCTACCACTTTACGTAACCTGCAACCACCATTACCTACATCCTCAAAAAGCAACGCGCAACACTTTCCATTACGCCTACTCTTATCCCCAGCGGAGGAGAAAATACCACGAAATCTAAATTTTGCACGAAAATTCATTTTTGCCTATCCGAATTCATTGTATTTTCCACTTATGTTCAAAAATACTACCCTTTTTAATTGAAAAAAGCGGAATTTCGGTTATTCATTCACGTTTCACCCGCACACTACCCTCGGCAAAGGTGAGGAAACGTGACTGGATTTCATGGTGATGGCGAGAAAAATCAACATTCATGATCGGCTTTTTCTCTATTGAATGACGTATTGAATGAATGCTTTTTTGTATTGAATCACGTAAGAGGTGTTACAATATGTAGCTATTTCAAATAATAAATGCCTTCTATATCGTTAGTTAATCGTGTCGTGTGTTACTACACCCGATCAAGCCATTCATCTAAAATAAGCATGTTTTTGATAGAATTTTTGTTGTTGTTGTTGTTGTTGTTGTTGTTGTTGTTGTTATTGTTGTTGTTGTTGTTGTTGTTGTTGTTGTTGTTGTTGTTGTTGTTGTTGTTGTTGTTGTTGTTGTTTTTGTTGTTGCACAATGCATTTTTTATACCAGGGTGATTAGGTGACTATACCATGCTTTCCTTGATGCGTTTTATTCCTTACCGTAAAACTCGTTCAAAATAGTTTGACTTCTCTCTGGGAAAAAATGAGTAGAATGGAACAAAATGTAGTTTATGTATGAACATGAACATAATTGAATATAAACCGGCGTCACAAGTAATGCGATTGCTTTTCATTTTATGTTTATCCCATCTTCATAAAACGTGATTTTCTCACTTTCTCCTATGAGGAAAGCTACAAAGAATGATGGTAAGAAGAATTACCTATGTCCAAAGAAAAGGTTTCTAAACATGAAAATATGTAACTTTCCCTCTTATTTTTTCACGGGAAGGAATGGTTGTTACCTCTCACTTTCTACCCGTCTGAGCATCACTTTCACCTTTTGACCCATCGACAAATCTGACTGGGCAAACGTTTATTATAATTGATTCATCCTTCGTCAACCCATCCATTCATTGATCCATGAAAGTGAAAGATATCGTATGTAGGTAGGAGTGTTATGAGTTTCCTTTACGTAACATAATAATCGTTACATATGTATGTAACATCATTCATGTCGCAGAAAGTGAGAATGTCTTATGTATATAGTAGAACGACGATATTGAGTCTATCTAGCGTATGTACCTCTCTGTGGAGTCATCTGCTGAGAAAATCTGCTCAGTTTTTTAAGGTTTTCATTTGACTCATTTATCGTTGGCAATTAGAAGCTGACACAGAAACACAGTGCGTACTTTTTCATGTTTCGCGTTTCTGTTTCTGTGTCTCATTACTTTTTTATTTTCGGTCGGTCCATAAAATACACAATAAAAATGATTTATTTTCATACTGTGCGTACTCCGACTTATCCTTAAAAGTCAAACAATCTTCAATGCAATCGAAGGTTCAATGTCGTAGTTCCCAAATTAAATTTCAGTGTTTTGTTGAAAACAAATGAGTGAATGCAAGAAATAAATTGATAATGAAATTTTTCCATTACATCTAAATTCGTCGTGATTAACGACGGAACGGTCGTTTAGGCTGTGAGTTCAGACGGAGGAAATGTTGCCGCATGTAAGGAGATCAGTAGAACTATTTACGACAGTATTTGGAGGTCATCGCTTTGTGATCGTCAGTGTCACCACAAATCTCACCTGGTTAAACGTCGCCGGAATTCTAGAAATTTTATTGGAAGATTTAATTTATAGAATTTTAGAAATCCTCCGAATTCTAATTACAAAATTTCTGAACCCCCCCCCTTTTCAATTGTGTTTACAATCATCATTTATCTGTTTTATCAAATTAAAAAAGGAATAAATCGGTTCATCGTAAGATTTCTGGACGTTATTAACGTAAAAAGTCTAGAAACATCAGCTGCAACTTATTACATTGGATTCTGTTATTTTCTCATGAATTCCTGTTATGTCAAAAAACGGCTGTTGTAAAAATGTCTTGCATTTGTTTTTATTTGGGATTGCTTGGATATAAAGCCAGATAAATATTATTGAACATAATTGCGACATAAAACATGTGTAGACATTGACAAGATATCTGTCATTCTTAACTATATTATCTCTACCGATAATTCCAACTCTAATATTTAGCAGAATTAAATAAACTCATTTCGCCTCTTAATTAGTTCAATATATGAACTAATTTTAGTGGAAGATGCCGTCATATATGGTCTAATACTGATTTGGACTTTCACTAAGGGCGAAATCATTAAAGCGACCGTTTTTGACGGACAAGATTGGGAGAGAAGAGTGGAATTCCGCACTCTTTGACAGTTTTCAAAACGCTGTTGTTCCTTAATTTGTGTGTAAAAAAACTTTCAAAGAGATATCCCTTCTTTTGTAACATCTTCTTTTTGCCAGCTGCCTCCACACCGTAACAAACGCGAAAGTGGATCAGCATAATCGGTCGAAATGAGAATTTTTTGTACAAGAAATTCACAGTTAAGACAATCTTCTTGACACGTAAATGACTTCAAGGGTGGGGAATTTTCCCTCTTATTTCGCCTTTTTCCATTACCGAAGACCGTAAAAAGCTTTGTCGCGTGCGGCGACCTTGGGTGGGCGGTATTTATGGGCGGCTTTTGTTGTTGTTGCAGTCACTCCATGTTACGCGCAACATGACTTATCACCTCCTTATGTTGCAGTTGTACCATCTGTTGCGCTCATCACCATTGTTATTGTTGTTGTTTGAAGTCTCACCGACATAATACACTTTCTTGTCTCATTCATCATGTACTGTATTATTCAGTGTGGAAGTTAATCAAGGAGCACTGACGGAGAATCCCTCCAAAGGAGAGGAATTCTGCTAAAGACGAGAGGAAGGCAATTTTTCAGGTCATTCACCTATACCTGAGATAACACATTTTGAAAACGCCAAAGAGAGGGAAAATTCCACTTCTCTCACCCTGTTAGTGCCAATATGTAACTTTATTACCGTATTCTCAAGCGTCGGAAAAGGTTATACATCTAAGCCTTATGCTGTTTAACGGTTGCTGAAATTCAAAGAGTTCTACGGAAGTCAATATAGTGAGTTTCTTTGCTGCTTTTCACCCAATAATGACTACACAAACACAACAAAAACCTTCCTTATTCAGTCATTCACATTTCACTGTGACCACCTCACGCACGACCACCGTACGGTGCGCTGAATGAAGATGAGTTTGTCCACAACGACAATAGGCAGGGGTGATGATGATTAGCCGATTTCTCCCTTCGTATGAGGACGGAATCGGACAACGTCCGAGAATCGGTCATGGTTGGACTGAAAGTACAGATGTACGTATGTACATAGAAGACATGGGTAAAGCGAAGATTACGGTTCGTATCCAAGATGGAAACCTAAGTCCATTTCAAGGCTGTCTGTTTTCTTAAGGATATCGACTGTATGTAGCGAATAAACGAGGGCAATAGTTTTTTTCAGGACAAATATAAAAATTTTTATTGTTATCTTGTTATTGTTATGGAGATCAAATAGTTTTCAAAGCAAAAATAACTAAATTTTCCGTAAAGCGTTTTGTCCACAATATCCGATTTCTTTTTATTAGAGTCTGTATCTAGCAAGAATTATGCATGATGACTTCCGCCGGTAAGATAAGGTGAATGCGGAAAATAGGCGGAAGGAAAAAGCTTACCAAACAGAAGAGAAAGTTTTTTTAACAGAGGATAATCTCTGTAGCGACTGAATAAATCTGATTTTAGTTCATTTTTAACTAATGTCTACTTAACAAATGTACCGTAACCATGGTCTTGTTCACTGGCAGCAGCCTTTCAGTGGAGCTTAGCTCTGGGTTGTTGTTGATATTGTTGTTAATGATATGGTTGTTGTTGTTGTGTCTCATCAACACTCATAATGTTGTTGCGTTTTGACATTCTTATTGTTGTGGTTTTAATCGTACTTTGTTACATGATCCATGGATGTTCGCACATAAACTGTCAGAAAGTGAAATGACAGTCAGAAAACATTTTTTATTCATAAAAACTATTGTGTCCACTTAAAACATACCATAACCATTGTAATGTACACTGGCAGTAGCCTTTCAGTGGAGCTTAGCTCTGAGTTGTTGTTGCTATTGTCGTTAATGATATGGTTGTTGTGTCTCATCTACACTTTTGTTGTTGTTGTTGCGTTTTGACATCCTTATCGTTGTGGTTTTCATCGTACTTTATGACATGATGCTTTGATGTTCGCGCAGAAACTGTCAGAAAACGAAATGACAGTCAGAAATCATTTTTTTGGTTATTTATATGATCTTTTTCTCTCGCCCACCACGCCAACAGTCTCTACAGAACTTTTTCAATAATGGTTAACTGTTCAGATCATAAACGGTAGAGGAATTAGACAACTACTGTAGAGATCACTAATTTTTTAACTGAAATTATTTCTTCAAGAAATTATTTCTGCTACTCAAATATAAAGTTTTCCACAGTCACGATTCACCGATTCTGATAACCGCAATGTCCATTTCGGTGGCAATTTTCCGCCAATTTCATGATTATTCCACTGATTTTCGCCACCGAATTCTCGAATCCACTGTTTTTTTCGACGCCAATTTTCATGCCCAGTTTTTCCGGTGCCATCCGCGCAAAAAAGTACGATTTCCCCGTTTGACATTTCAGTTTCACGTAGGTAAATGATGAAAAGTAGAATAAATAATTCGAAAGTGCGGCGAAATTGAAGGTTCGGTAAATTTGAGATGAAAGAAACATTTATGCATGCAAGTTTGTCATGCATGTGCGTTGCGTGATAGATTATTCGCGATTATCAGTATTTTTTTGTATTTTTTCAATGTGCAACATTTATATAAAATTGATCTTAGGATGAAATCAGAGGATGATTACATAGTTTGAAGTTAATCGGAGTTTGACTGATCGATTCTCGATGAAACTTCTACATATATACTCACCGGATAACGCTTTTTTCATTCAACGATGGGTTCCATAACATTAGCGGTAATTTTTTGTGAAACGTTCTGTTCCATTTGTCCCACATGTTTTTGGTATAAGAGTTAAGGCATATTCTATGTCTATACTACGTCAACTCATTCGAATGCCTCATCTTCTATCAGCGTATTCTACATCTGTAAACATGAAGATCAAACTGATTTCATGTTTTAATTCATTTCTATGTTACTTAAAATTTTCATTTCACTTTCAGGTTTCATTCAGACGAAGACCATATAATCGAGAAAAAAATATTTACATATCAATGTTGTGATTCCGCATTGCCACATACGGCTATCATCGCAACAACAACGAAATCGAAACTGAACATTGAGACGTAAACTGTTCGAAATCGAAATCACCGTTTCGTTTCGACTCACCGCAGCGACAGGTCATTACATCATCATTACAAGTCAATTATTGCCGTGGTAAACGTTAAATCTCACAATAGAAAATTTACAGTTTTACGACATTCGTACCACCGAAAAACCTAACCACCGTAACATTCGTGACCACCGCAACAAAGTCGAAATCGGTGACGGAGAAAATATTTCGACTGACATTTTTTCACTCAACCGACAACTGTTCGTTATTATTACAGTTCGTGGGCGGTCTTTCGTTCGACTTTCGTTGACTGAAAAAGAAACGAAACGACACCAGGCGACATCACGAAATCACGAAATCAGCCGATCCGAAACAAATACGTGATAAAGTTGTGCGAGAAATTGAAAGTGATACGGACTTTGCGGAAAAAATGTCCGGCGTTCGATATCATGTTAATGACGTTCTAGAGATCATCATAAAGAATTACCTGACAGGATAATTGTGGTGAGCGTTACGATCAGCTTTAATCTTGACATCTGCCTTTGTTGAACATTGACATTCGAATCACCGAGTTCCAGGACATTGACATCATAATCACATACCGTGTCACACGTCGATTTCCAAGATATCGGGTAAACGCGCTATTGAAAACAATCATCAAATTACTTAATTTCCCGAAAATAAGTCAAACAACTCAGTCGGGAACTCACTCGATTATCTGAAATAACGACTCTCAACAGTCTCGACATTTATCTTAACATTATCCACCATTATTCCGTGACATTCGAGAGTATCATTCGACACTATTTTTATCCTTGACATTCACATTCACACCTTGTGAAACATCAACTTCACCCTCAACATGAGTGAAACATCGAGTTCAACGGATACAAAAACGTCGTTAATCGCTATTGATTATGAGAAGTTGGACACGATGAAAAGTGGAGCTTCGAGAGCCAGTACCATCAGTCAACATGATTGGGCAACTTGCATCTATGTGCCCAACAACATGACTATTGACGGTTGGTTGACTTGTTGTTGTTGTTGTTGTTGTTGTTGTTGTTGTTGTTGTTGTTGTTGTTGTTGTTGTTGTTGTTGTTGTTGTTGTTGTTGTTGTTGTTGTTGTTGTTGTTGTTGTTGTTGTTGTTGTTGTTGTTGTTGTTGTTGATGTTGTTGGTAATGTTGTTGTTGTTGTTGTGTTTTTGTTGTTGTTAATGTTGTTGTTGTGCCCAATTTCATTTTTGTACCCAACAACTTGAGAATTTGTGTTCTAGTTTTTTTTGATGCTTTAAAAGTATCCGCTGGGCAAAATTTTGCTCCGTAATCTGATTTGTCTTATATGATTAGTCCAAAGTCTTTGAACTTAGCCTCGGGTCAGCAGCTGTCTTTAACTCAGCCGGATGTGTTACAAAAAGTCAGCCAAACACACGTCTGAAAATTTATTCTTTTTGTGTAACATGTTATTGTTTTTATCATTGTTTAATTAAGTCACCTCAGATTTTTTTTTAAATAAATCCTCATAAAGTTCTCCTGTTTTATGACTATTTTTTTCTAAATTTAAGTAAACTCAGTCATGCAAAAGTAAATAAATATCACTTTCAGTTCAAATGTGTTACGCTTGTTACGCAGGAAGCGGGTTGTGATGAGTCCAGACGTTACGGGGGGTATCGGGGGCAAGGGGTCTGCAGAATCTGATCATGTTATTGAACTCTATTATTATGAGTAAGTCATGATCCTAAACACATGTGAGTACTGATATGAGCACGCTTCATGTGTTGTAAAATACATAGATATGTGTTTCACCTAATCTTATATATTCACGCATATCTTTTGACGCTGTTTTTCTAGAGTGAAATAGAATATAATTAACATTTTGACGTGTCCTTGTAACCCGTAATTCTAAATTGGAATTTCTGAAATTAGGTGAAATCCGTGCATAATAAGCTAATCAATATAATAGAAGAAGACGTGTCAAGAAGTTTGGGTAAATAAACTCTAAATTGGTTTCATCTGATCGTTTTTGAAGTTTATTCTTTCATGGTTATTGTAAAACGAATTCTTTAAGTCGCTGCAAAACGTATTTTTTGTAGTTCTAAATTTAAAGAATGAAATTCAAATCAAAATAACAAGAATAACTTTCTCAACCTAACTAAATTTCTAAATTTCATAAAATTCTGGAATCTCCGATTTTCAATGTCTAATTTTCCGGCAACCCACTCCCCTATTATACTCAGAGTTAGTTTCACATCTGTTTGTAAGTGCATCATCCCCTTCACTAGAGGACGAGAACGGAAGGGAATAGTGGAATTCCCCCCTCTTTGACCGTTTCGAAAATAATAGTTTGTTCCTCAAGGTGTAAGTTCAAAGGTCTTATTTCTGCTAATCCCCACTTCCTTCGACCAAATTCCCCTCCCTTTGGAAGTTTGGGTCGTCCGCCAGTGACTACATTCATCCCCTTTTCCTATTGTAGAACGCCGATCTTCGCGGACTGATTGTACAATATTACATGATTACCTATGATTTATAGGGAATTAGAGGACGATATTCTATGTATGTAATCCGACGGTTTTTCCTCGTTTCATCTGCGAAAACTCTTCAAAAGGCCAATTCGTTTGACACAGTTTCTGATTCCGATTGATTGGCCGGGAGGGTCGCGTGACTGACTGACTGACTGACTGACTGACTGACCGAATATTTTTTGTGACAGAAAAAGAAAAACTGAACAATAAAAGTGTTGATTCAGTGTTCTTTTCGTGGAGTTCCGAAATTTCATTGTGTGCCGTTGTGCTATTTATTTTTTTTCACTGTTCGAGACTGTCAGCTGACGGTCATGTGACTGACTCACTGAATGACTGTTTGACGAAATGACTGACTGACTGACTGACTGAGTGACCGGCTGATCCTGTGACAGACTCAAAATTATTGCCTCAGGTTTATGTACACCAGTTAGCATATTTGTTTCTACGATATGTATGCTACTTTATTGAAGTGCAGTCCATGCTCAATTACACCGCATGATTGTTTTGTGATTGACTGACTGACTCCCTTATTCACTGACTCACTGTTCTTTCCTGTTATGATTCTTGTATCACACATTCAGTCGGAAGTTCTGTGTTATGGTCACTGCTAGTGTGCATGTCCATTCAACGAAAAATTTGTGCTATGTAAGTCGGAATGCAACATTTAGAATCATGAATTTCCATGAGTGTTTGTTAGAGTTTTCTAATGTTATCTCTTCACCTTATCCTTGAGGAAGATCGATTACATCTTGATAATAGTTCATGTTTTCCTAAATTTAATCAAATAATATTGTTAATAATTATGATGAATCGGTGCGATTATAATACATCATGTTTCATGTTTTTTAACTCGAGGTCAAGAAAACAATACGTAGGCAGCGTTTGCTAACTCCATTGCACTAGCGGACGAGAATGGGATTGAAAATAGAAATCATCATCTCTTTGGTGGCTTCAAAGAGTAGATTTTGTTCCTCAAGATGTAGATAAAACGGTCTGCAAACTGAAAATTCCTTCCTCTTTGACGTAATTCTCCTCCATTTGGTGGATTAGCTCGTCCGCCAGTGCTCCATATCAATCTCGATTGATTTAAGATATAATCTATAAAACTCGCTATTTAATAAATTTCTTTCGGATCGCAGTAGAAAAATTCATGTCTGCGAAATACTACCATTCTGTATCGGTCTAAATCACTCGGAACATATTCTACTTAAAAAATAGCTGAGTAAAGGTAGTTTCTTCGAATGAATTCAGTCCAAATCCGTTGACGGAATCTTCAGTTAAATTGTTTTTTGGATGGATTCATGTAAAAAGTTTGAACGTTAACAGACTATTGGTATGTATAGACAGTGATCAATTCCACTTTGCCCATACCCTTCTCGTCCGTCAGTGTGCCCAGCGCATCGCCTGAGATCCACCATCATCTTGTTTTTGGTTGGATAACCATTAACCGTTAACCGTGATACGGCCGGTTGTCATAGAATTTCTTCCACACTGAAGTTTTATCGAAATTTCTCCATAAAGAGAATGAAAAAGTGATAATAAAAAAGTTATAATAATAATATAAAAACAAAAATAAAATATAATAAAATATAATAATAATTTTTGTATTGCAGAGATGACCACAGGCTCTGACCACTCTGACGACACCGACAACCACGAATCCAACGACCACTCCGAAGAGGAACCGCCGGCACTCGATCTGCCGGTAAAGGTGTCGCCCAAGGTTGGGCAGCTGAGGGATAATTTCATACTACTCAAATATTTTCATTTTTAATTAAGAGCACGTATCGTAAATGACCATAAGAACGAAAATTACCACCCTTTTATGTACAGGGTGGGGTGGAGATACTATTGAGTGAAAACTATGTACCCTTATTGAAAACTTAACGTCATTAAGAATTAGAGTTTAGATTGATTTGAATTTTTTTGAAGCTGTATCACTCATTCACTACATAACTCATTACCTCTCTCACTCACTTACTCACTCACTCACTCACTCACTCACTCACTCACTCACTCACTCACTCACTCACTCACTCACTCACTCACTCACTCACTCACTCACTCACTCACTCACTCACTCACTCACTCACTCACTCACTCACTCACTCACTCACTCACTCACTCGCTCACTCACTCACTCACTCACTCACTCACTCACTCACTCACTCACTCACTCACTCACTCACTCACTCACTCATTCACTCACTCACTCACTCACTCACTCACTCACTCACTCATTCACTCACTCACTCACTCACTCACTCACTCACTCACTCACTCACTCACTCACTCACTCACTCACTCACTCACTCACTCACTCACTCACTCACTCACTCACTCACTTTCAGCTCGCACCACGTCGACCACCGACTATACTAAAGAAACCCAACAAACCGTTGTCCGCTAAACCGGACGCCGCGAGTGTGTCCAAAGCCACAGCCGCCAAACAGAAAACCATGGAATCCGGCAACAATGGTACAACTCGTGGCAACACCATTCGAAATCGTCGCGCCGCACTGCAGGCGTATTTCGAGGCCAATGCTAAAGGTTGATCAATGAAACATTATCTGATTTTAGGCTGACTTTGTCATTGTTGTTAATTACCACTATTTGAAGGAGAGAAATCTGAAATCTTATTCTCGGAACGAACAAGAGACTCACTCACTTCATACTGACTAAGCTACTAGGATGATAGGTGAAGCTACTACGTATCCGTTACTGCAATAAAAGGGTGCTTAAATTATCTATACATATAGCATGCTCAACTCACTTGTTAATGTTTTCCATATATACCACTCCAAAAACAGGAAAACTTACAAGGACAGGTAGCAGTTTTGTATAACTCTGGATAATCTTGACACTCAGATAAATAACTAACTGACTGAATGACAGGTAAACCGCTTAACTTACGAGCTAATTATAAGCGCGCATTCGCGATATGATAAGCATGCTCATCCCGCCTCAATAAAACGACTGACAACCGCTGCCGCTCGCGTTCGCCAACAAATATTTATAAACATCGCACTTGAAACGTGAACGAATCTCCAAACACAAACAAACAGTCCTCAATAATTATAACAACATCGAAGTGCATCCGAACGCATCCTCAATACTCACGTAAACAATTAGTCAGTCAGTCAGTCAGTCAGTCAGTCAGTCAGTCAGTCACTCCAAAGCACATACGTGATTGGATCAGTCAAATCACTCATGGTGTGAAGATTTTTGAACCAGTCATCGCACTCAAACAATGGCCGATGATTTAGCGGATGAGAATGGTAAAGTATCAAACCACCTCCCCCCTTTGATGGTTTATTATTTTGTAGCTCTAACTTTTTTAATTAAGTTCCGTTTATCTGTTTTTCTAAGAGTTAACCTGCTTTTTGGCCAATGTGTTTTTGTTGCACACTGAACGGATACACCAACGGTATGGGAAACAATAAAGTGTTCAAGAACGAAGGCTACTATCAGAAAAGTAGAGAACTGTTAGTTGTGCATAAAAAATATGGACTCTTTCTAGGAGTTATACTCCTAACTACTCCTCTCCCGTTCTCTTATGTTATTGAGCTAGGAGAAAAACCGAGTTAAAAAAATTGGCTTGAATCCTGTATGAGAAAATTTTCAGAAAATATTATGTATGTATTTTGCTGAAATATGAAAAGTATGAATATGAGTAGAAAAAATATATGAAAGATTTTTCATTTTGCTCAACCGCCACCCCGTGAACACTCAAACAGTCAGCCGCCGTTCACGCTGGATTTGGCGCATGCCGCCGATTTTTGGTCAAGTATCCTTCACCCTGCCCCTTCCGCAAAAAAAACATCTGATGAGTTGGTAGCGGATGAGATTTTGTGCAGGAAGGGGGGAAAGTTTCATTTTCCATACTCATGTGTTTCTGTGAAATAATGATTTTCAGCTGGAAATAAAAAAAATCTGAAAAAAAGAAAAGATATATTTGTATATCAATATTAAACAATGCGATGTACTTTTCTCGATGATGACGCAGTTGTTTTGTCATTCACATGATTTTTTGAAGTGACTGACTGACTGACTGAAGGGATTGAAACGATTGGTTATTATCATCTGCCATGGAATGACAGACTAAATCGGCGCTGAGTGGTTAGGTAAATGTTTGACTGAATGACTGATTGTTCCGGTTGCGTTGCCGATCTTTCAATCAATCACGACCGATAAAACAGTTATGTTGTTGACTTTGGCAGTTGCAGGTTGTTTTTTTCTGTCCACCAGTCTGTCATGAAATTTTTTCTGTCAATCAGTCTGTCATGAAGTTTTTGCATTTTCACCCACAAACTCGTGTATCAACACTGTTAAAACTGACCTGAACTTTAATTTCAAAAGTTTCGATTAATGAACTGGCGTGGAAAATTACTGTTTTACTAATTTACAAAATATCGTTACCTACTTTCATTATGTCACTGGGTACATTCCAAAAAACGAAATAAATTCTACCCTAACGCGTTTACGATGAAATACATAAAACTTGGTCATAGTTTCTTATTATCAAAAAATAATTTTGTGGGCCGGTTACGCACGTATGCAATAACATTTCAATTTTGTCAAAATAATTCTAAAAAAATTGAAAGCGCGCTAGTACAGATTTGAATTTAAACTGTGTGCCAAAAACTTTTTGGGTTACAAGAAACCCTGGATTGGCTATACATCAATATCCCCAATGCTTTTTAGTTTCTCCACGCGTAAATTTTTGTGTCTAGTATTAATCTCGGAATTTACGGCTTACGCGAATGTGTGTCTGCATTCACGGAATGTACAAAATGAAATAAACAAAGAACTAATAAAATACCATGGAAGATTTACGATTTTTCAAATCAATTGTGAGCTGGGTACCAACTGCAGTGTATTAATATATGTAGCATTTTCGAGGTGACCTAGTTTGAATGCATACGCTTTTCTTGGCGATTTCTCTTTTATATTCCATGTGTGATTTTCTTAGCTGTTTCAGTAAAAGGAGTATCACTTGATCTAAATATATATTTTTTCTGATGTATTGATAAGTCTTACTTAAGCAAACAAATGACGGCCTTTTAAATGTTGTATTTCATTCATTAGAGAATGCTAAACTACTTTTGTATGGCTGCCTAGTCTAGTGGTCCATATGCCGAACTCACAATCTGGAGATCCTAGATTTGAAGACCGGCAGGAGACTCCCACCCTGAAGTGTAGCTCTGGGTTTTTTTGCGATAACCCGCAGTTTGTTCCACCTCTCTGCTCACTATGAACACACCAAAAACAGCATTTTGATTTGATATAGTGTGCCTTGTTGTCTTTCATAATGAAAAAGTTCTAGTAAAAAAAAATGATCTGGTCACTACGAAAATATGATTTTGATTTGACAATAGCGGGTCATGTTGTCTTCCGTAATGAAGAAGTCCCGGTAAAATAACATAATCAATGACTTTTTTGTTTTTATTTATTATTATTATTATTTTCATTCTTATATTAATTTTTTTATTGTTTACAGTGGCCCCCGCCGAACCACGCTATCGATCGCGAAGTGCTGAACTTGATCAGGAAAATTCCATCAAAGCAGCTTACGCCAAGCCTAATAAGGAGTCTCGATCTACATCACCGTTCTACTCACTGCTCAGGGATGATCAGGTTGACTGACTGACCGACTGACTGACTGACTGACCGACTGATTGATTGGTTGACTGACTGACTGACTGACTGACTGACTGACTGACTGACTGAGTAGCAAAACTGCACTCACTCACTCACTCACTCACTCACTCACTCACTCACTCACTCACTCACTCACTCACTCACTCACTCACTCACTCACTTACTCACTCACTCACTCACTCACTCACTCACTCACTCACTCACTCACTCACTCACTCACTCACTCACTCACTCACTCACTCACTCACTCACTCACTCACTCACTCACTCACTCACTCACTCACTCACTCACTCACTCACTCACTCACTCACTCACTCACTCACTCACTCACTCACTCACTCACTCACTCACTCACTCACTCACTCACTCACTCACTCACTCACTCACTCCCTCACTCACTCACTCACTCACTCACTTACTCACTCACTCACTCACTCACTCACTCACTCACTCGCTCACTCACTCACTCACTCACTCACTCACTCACTCACTCACTGCACTCACTGCAGGCACTATTGCGCGCCTCGGCCACCAGCGCCAGTGAAGATAACGGCTCTACGCTAAACAGTGAGCACGGAATACCCACAGTAAATTTCAAATCACCCGCCAATTTCAAACCGGCCAATCAAGAAAGAGGAACGTCGACCAATCAGGATCGAGCTCAGCCACATCAGAGATCGAGCCTGAGTCGCGCCAACGCTTTATATAGCAGTCTGCCCAAACTGGACCACCACCCGCAGTTTACCACACCAGTCCCGCTGCAACCGCAGGTAATTTTGAATTTCTTTAATTAAAATTAAATGAAATTTTTTTATTAAAATTTTTTTTGGTCCAAGTATTTCGTACTTAATTTTCATTCACCGAAACTCCACGTCATTCGATATTTCATATGGTATGTATAAGTGTCACTTGTTTTACAGCATTTGAAATTGCTGTAATTGTTTTAAAATAGATTCGTCCAAACTTGTATAGTCTTGGTCAATAGAGACTAGTCAACTATGTATGTACATATGAAGTCCATTTTTTATGAACTGTGAATCTTTCATCATTATTAAAATGAAACATAAGGATTGAGCAACCAAAAGAGATTCAAATGGTTGGCATTTCTTAACAGCTTTTAGTATATCCCTACTGTAAATATACAGAAAACCTGCGAAAACCAGTCAGTTAATTTTTTCACTGACATACTGTCAATCATTATTATCATGTTTTTTCTAATCATCGGCGGACATCATCGTATTCGATTAACCTAATTCATCACCGATTCATGAATTAACGCGTCGATATTTCAAACCTGGCGCGGAGTAATTTGTTCAAATCTGATTGTTTGTGCAACATGATTTAGGTGGATTTACTAAACCTTGGCCAACTTTCAGGGTTCCCTAAAAGAAAAGTTTATAACCGCCTCATTAAGTAAAAGATAAATAATATGTATTTGTGCCAAGAAGATCAACAAAAAGATAGAATACATTTATCATCAGTTTCTATTGGAGTTTGAAGAAATTATTTTGCTCGAAAATTGAGTGGACATCTTTAAAACCGTTTAACAACAACATCTCGGTGAAATTACTGACCAAAGACCTCTGACACAAAAGAGGATTCGAGTGAAATGTTATTCCTTTTATACTAAAATAAGAATCGGATATCATTTCTTTATGAAATTTGAAAAGTGAAACGGCGCAATCACAAAACAAAATGGTGATAATAGTTTCGTCCGCGACAAAATATAAAGTTGCGCAACTGAATTCCCCGAAATATGAATACTACAACAAACGTTGAAATTGGCGGATCAGGTGTAAAGAAATGATTATTATGATTGAAATTTTGGGTTTCCTTCGGTAACAAATAAATATATAACTCAATTCAGAGGAACTATTTCAGACGCGAAAAACGCCCTTCAACAATCTTTTTAATATTTTTTAAATTATTTAGGTTTTTAGTCACCATCAAATAATAATCGTTGAGACTTTTCACCGCACGAAATCATCCAGGATGGGGGGGGGGGGTCAAACCAATAAATGATTTACTGATTTGATAACCGAAGAAAATCATCCAGAAAAGCATGAAATTTCGGGTTTTGTGTAAAAATTTTGCGATAAACGAAATTCTCGCTGCACGCATATTAAAACGTTCAAAGGTTGACGGCAAATCACATTCGTCTATTTATATCAAGGTGAACATTTTTTCGTTAATATTCGCGCGAATTATCAGATGGGACTAAGATTTTCGATTCTAGGTGGTCAGTCACTAGCGGACGAGAAGAGGAATTGGAATTCCCCTCTCTCTATGGCAGTTTCAAAAATTGAAGTTTGTTCCTTAAGGATTAGGTAAAATGACTTAATTTCTGCTATCCCCTCAACTTTTTTTACATTCGCCTACCTTGGGTGATTTGGCTCGTCTACCCGTGATCTCCAGGATTATTATCTAGATGTCAAGGATTATTACCTATATACTACATAGATGTCAAGGATGATTAGGTAAATGTCAAAGATCAAGCGACATTTGATATCCTGATAATCTTAATCTGGCTGACGCTATAAAATATTTTTTCTAGTCGTGCATTTTTTTCATTTTGCCATTGGCAATGCAAGTTAGCGATCAATATTTTACACGAAGAATTATCTTAGCGAAAAAGAATTACAACTTAGAGATTACGCAAGCTTGCATAAATAAGTTTTTGCTTTGCTTTGTTTCTTATAAGTGCTAAGAAGCTCAAAATAAAAGTTGAGTTTCGTATTTCAGAACATGCACTAATCCTAACAATGTAATTCTGGCATGTGATTCTGACATCTTCCACATTGTATCGTCTGTAGGCTAGTGTATGTTCTTCTTATGCTCAAAAAATTTCATTGCAAGTATGTATACCTTAACTTCTGATTGTTATACGTATCAAAACGTAAAATTATCATATAATATGATCAAATTAATAAAAATAATTAAAATAATCATAAAAAAAATTCAATTTGCAGTTAATCGGCGGCCCAAAACAGGCCTACTCGTGGTCCCATCTACCGCAGCTTGGACAACAACAAGTTGGTTCTGATCTACATATCAAGTTTTTCGATGATATGAAAAAATATAAACATAAATTATTTTTGATAAATTAAAAAGCCTGAATGACTTTAAAAAAATCTCAGTCATCTTTATAGGATGCAGTTTTCTTACAGTACCCGACAAAATTTGTTCCATTATTTGCTCTCAATGACATGAGCTGTGAAGCTGTTTGAGTAAAAATGGTTATCCTACACCGTTGTCGAGAAATAACAACTTGAAATAGGCAGAAGAATTTCAGTTCACCTGAAATTATTTTATAAAAACAAACTGTGTTTGAATGTGTGGAGGGTTGGGGGGGGGGGGGGGGGTCGCAAGGTGGCTTCCAACTAAATCCTTAAAGTTTTGCCGTAGTCAGTGTGATTTTTTTTGTTTGCACAAAAAACCACTTTGCACAAGACCACATACGGCAATCCTGACTTAACATTTTCTGAGTTTTTGCACCTGCACCTTCAGTTATAACATGTTATTTACTGAAATTATGCTGTAAATTATGTCGTTTTTAATACGATAATAAATGTCATTTTAGGTACAAAAATCTGAAGAAGAAGCAGAAAAAGACGATAATTGCCATCAATCAGCCCCTACCTACGCCGAGATCCACCGTAGACCACCGCTACCACCGGTCAGACTACTGTAGCTGTATAGTCCATTTGAAATTTCTTGACACATGTATTTTTGTTGCCTGATACACTCTATAGCATTTTTGTTGATTTCCGAAAGCCCGCTCCAATTTTCGGGTATTCTAGTTATAGCGTGGTCAGGGTTTCTTGTTATCAAAAATTAATTTTAGGGCCGATTACGTACGTATGTACATACGCAATGAATTAAGTGCAGTTTTCGGATTGCGTCACGATTGGACCCATGTTCGTTTGGACCCCAATTATTTTGTAACGATTGGACCCATAATTCTGACCAGATTTATGGGACCAAACGATACATTTGAAAATGTATTGTTTGGACCCCGGAATCAGTGTAACGTTTGGACCCTGACGTCGAAGCACATTTTTGACGCCCATTGGGTCCAAACGTATGAGTGCATGATGCATATCTTGGAACGGGTGGCGGGTGAAAAAAGCGTACAAAGCCGATGAACTTGTATTTGAGTATAAACTTCAAACTGCCAAAATTGTATGAAATACTGCGAACTAAGTTTTCAAAGAAGGTGCATATATTGTAGCCGAGTGTCCATTCTATCATCGATGTGAATATGAAGTGGTTTGGACTACCGTAACCCGAGTAAAAGCCAACTTTGTTTAAAAACTTCAAACCACCAAAAGTGTATGAAATACTGCAAACTAAGTTTTGAAAGTGGTCATGCCATGGGTTGAACCCTTTTGAAACATTGAACATGCCTCAAAGTACCCCCAAATGTCCATGTTAGTGTAATGAGTCATGAGTGAGTGAGTAAGCAATTTAATAAGCAGCTAATGACTTTAATGAAGACATACTGGACAGCAATATGTATCAATTCAATAAAAACTCGGTAATAATAGTACACACACGTACCTTACTGGTATGGTGTTACAGGTTCAACGTTTTGTACGTTTTTCTTCACCCGCCACCCGTTCCAAGATAGCATCATGCACTCATACGTTTTGACCCAATGAGCGTCAAAAATGTGCTTCGACGGCAGGGTCCAAACGTTACACTGATTCCGGGGTCCAAACAATACGTTTTCAAATGTATCGTTTGGACCCATAAATCTGGTCAGAAATATGGGTCCAATCGTTACAAAAAATATGGGGTCCAAACGAACATGGGTCCAAACGAACTAGACCCCAGTTTTCGTACATATGTGTCTGAATGTGGTGTGGAAAAAATTGAAAGTGCGCCAAAATCAGTTGTGAAATCGAATTGCGCGCCAAAAAGCTTTTGACAACAAGAAACCCTGGATAGGCTATAAATGCACACTATAATTTAACATCTTTATCTATATTTCTCTATCTTTATTTTTGCATA
>OZ038447.1:21008766-21036266 GCA_964036265.1 Daptonema setosum | reverse complement strand
CCACTGTTGCAATATATATACACTGTTACGTTACTTGATACGCTGTGAAATCATATTTCTTGCCTTTATGTTTTTTATAGAAAATTATGCCCAATATCGCTGTGAAACCCGCATTTATGATCTTGTTTATTACATTTATCAAATATCGTTCAGAGAAAGATTTGAATAAAATGATTTACGAAAAAGAAAGATTTGAATAAAATGATTTACGGAAGCCAAAACAGGACTGGCGGCTCACAAACCCGCACGCGTTGCTCTGATCCTGGGTGTCTGCCATTGCCTGTCAGCACTTTTCAATTTCACTGGCTATTTTACTGTACAAGAACACCGTTTTGATAGGCTATTAGTGTGTCTTACTGACTTCAGTAATGAAAATAATTCCAGTAGACAATTATTCAAATTTCATGACCAATTACTCGCACATAATTTGTTCAATACTCAAGTTCATTCCATCCAAATAATATCAGATCAAACAAATAGATTATAAATAAATATCAGATCAAACAAATAGATTATAGTTTAATATCAGATCGAACCAAATAGATTATAAATTATTATCACAATAATAGCAGTCGAACGGGAAATGCAAGACGAATCACAACCGAACGGAACAAAGATCACTTTTGAAATGATAGCCACCCAATACATGTTTCAGCATCAACATTCGAAATGAATAAAATAAGTATCAATAAAATATTCGTCAAAATATGTATCAATAAAAATCTTCAAAATATTATTATGCGTCAAAACATCAACCTCGGACTAATCTATTAATTACATTGTGAAGTTAGTTACCTACATAATACCTTACATCTGTCTTGTCTTACCACAGTCTGTTGTTACTACACTTTTTCATCTGCTTTGGCGCTCATTCAAAATTTGAAAATAGATTTATAGAAATACGCTTTGTAACAAGATACCCTGACCAGGCTATATGTATATTATACATCGCGAAAAAAAATTATGAGTGTTCAATAAGCAGCTATTGACAAAAAAAACATTTTATTTATTTTGAAATTCAAATTCAGATTTATTTTGATGAGCAGAGAAAAACGCAAAAATATACAATGATGATGAGAAATATCGGATTGAGTACATTTATACCTAACATGAAAATAATGAGGACCTTTAAATAAAATGCCTGACATATTAAACGTTTCAAATACATCCATGTACACAATTACTTATGAATTTTTTGTTGAAATAATCTTTGACTTCGGTCATACATAATTGAAACGTACATAACTGACGTTCAATTCACAAAATAACGAACGAAATTTTGTTACCAAGTATGGTACGGTACTTATCTACATACATTCATAAGTACCGTCCGTTTAAGTCGCTCAATAATAACATAATTATGTATAACATTATTTATAAACATTATATATTCATATAATTATATATTACATTGTGTACATTTTTATTTGTGAAAGTTAAACGATACCAGTATATCAACACAAAGTTTCAATTCTACATTGAAATACCTACAGTACATATTAATACACTGTATAATACATGTTAATAAATTCAATAAAGGTTCGGTTTATACCTCAGCAATATGGCGAGTGACTTCCTATATATATTGGAACCATTTCACTAGTTTTTCATTCATTCTTCAATCATCAATCTGACTACAAACTTGTTGGCTACGACTGAAGTGAAATGCATATTCACTTCCTTCTAGCTATGCAATGTTTGAAAGTCCACTACAACGATAATTTAATAATTAATATTCGGGAATCTCCATTTGCTGTCTAAAGGTCATAATTCTGTTGCACACTATTAGTCAACGTTTTATAACCTGAAGATACAAATGTGATCATACCATAAAAATAATACTTTTATTTTCTTTCTCTTTTTGCTTCTTCTTTTTCGGTCTTGTTTAACTGATGAGACCACAAGACCCTTCTTCTAATTTGGTGTCTTAATTTATGGTCGAAACACCACTTAATCAATTTTTTAAAACTTTTTACTTCTATTTCAATTATTTTTTTACATATCTGCCTCAAAGTCACATTTTACTAACCTATGTACATACCTCAAGGAATAACTTCATTAATCCTCCCCAAAAATGAATATTATACTCCAAACTTTTTTATAACGTTTGATAATTTTTTTATTAAATAATTTGATTAAAAAAATGTTCACAACAACGTCTCATCGGTCTCATCATACTCTTCACTATCGTCCCCCGCATCGCAACAGGCCGATATGATGGAATCGGCCGACGCGTTCGGTTCGTCGTTCATCCGAGTCACATCGGTCATCGGTGACGACTGATTCGACGACGATAGTTGTGTTTCAGCTTTACCATCCTGTGCCACGACACGGTAGCCGCAGATATACAGACGTTTTGCCGTATCTCTCACATTATACCAGATGTCAATCAGGTACCTGATGAAAGCGGCGATCCGCGGATGACTCGCTTCATCGTAGAAGAAGCGGACAAATTCCGCACGATAGTTGGACGACATTAAACAGTAGAGGACAAAGTTGGCCATGTTGTTGAAGAGGGAGAGAATGTCGAACAGGTCGGCGAGGGGGTAGTAGAGATGCTGGAATTGATCAGAGTTGTAATAAAATAAGAAAGACAGATGTTATAGCATTAGCGTGGCAGATCATTTTGTCTCTAATTCACTCATTCATTCACTTACTCACTCACTCACTCACTCACTCACTCACTCATTCACTCACTCACTCACTCACTCACTCACTCACTCACTCACTCACTCACTCACTCACTCACTCACTCACTCACTCACTCACTCACTCACTCACTCACTCACTCACTCACTCACTCACTCACTCACTCACTCACTCACTCACTCACTCACTCACTCACTCACTCACTCACTCACTCACTCACTCACTCACTCACTCACTCACTCACTCACTCACTCACTCACTCACTCACTCACTCACTCACTCACTCACTCACTCACTCACTCACTCACTCACTCACTCACTCACTCACTCACTCACTCACTCACTCACTCACTCACTCACTCACTCACTCACTCACTCACTCACTCACTCACTCACTCACTCACTCACTCACTCATTCACTAACTCACTCACTCACCAACTCACCTCGTAATAGTCAGAATGGAACGCGGCCAGGGTGATGATGATTCCACATGGTAGTTCGGCGCAGACGAAGATCAGACAAATCAAGACTAGAACTCGATTTGTATTTTGTTTGGCACGACGCGGTTTGGAGCAGTTGTCCTCACCTTTTGACGCATGCAGTGAGTCGTTGAGTGTCTGCAAAGAGTGAGTGAGTGAGTGAGTGAGTGAGGGAGTGAGTGAGTGAGTGAGTGAGTGAGTGAGTGAGTGAGTGAGTGAGTGAGTGAGTGAGTGAGTGAGTGAGTGAGTGAGTGAATGAGTGATTTACTGATTAACTGAACGACCCACCTAGCTGACTGACTGACTGACTGACTGACTGACTGACTGACTGACTGACTGACTGACTGACTGACTGACTGACTGACTGACTGACTGACTGACTGACTGACTGACTGACTAACCACAGTACTGCCATGTATGGAGTTGTTGTCCTTGTTCGTCCTCAATGAGGCATGTATGCCATTAGAAAGTGCCGTAGCCACACTGGCACTTTTCTTGGATCCGCTGATCAGACATTTTCTGGCACGACGAATCTGCCTCAGTTTATGAATCAGCAAACCAGAAAGGACCAGTAATGCCACACAAGGAATAAGCTTGAAGAGAATGCCTGCAACGAGTGAGTGAGTGAGTGAGTGAGTGAGTGAGTGAGTGAGTGAGTGAGTGAGTGAGTGAGTGAGTGAGTGAGTGAGTGAGTGAGTGAGTGAGTGAGTGAGTGAGTGAGTGAGTGAGTGAGTGAGTGAGTGAGTGAGTGAGTGAGTGAGTGAGTGAGTGAGTGAGTGAGTGAGTGAGTGAGTGAGTGAGTGAGTGAGTGAGTGAGTGAGTGAGTGAGTGAGTGAGTGAGTGAGTGAGTGAGCAAGAAACGCACCGCTCATCAGCATGTTCAGCCGAAACATGAAACAGTTGTTATCCAATGTGGAAGGTTTATAATCGGCGGTATAGAAGGTCTTTGGCGTATCGGCCGGACATGAGGCCAGGACGTTGGCGGGTACGTCTTCTTCGATGATCTGATGGATGGAGAACGTTGGGTACGACATCACCAGTAGCATCAGAGCCAGCGCACCTGAACAGAACTCTTCATTATTTTTCTTCAGTTTTCAAAAGTTGAGTTTTATTTTTTTTATTTTCTTAATTTTGTTTATTAAATTGATAATGCTTTGCACACCTGTAACCATGAGACACATGCGAACACTGACCAACGGTGTCTGGTTACGATGCCGGGGTCGACACAGCATCACGTACCTGAACACTCAAGTCATGTTGGTAAGATGATGTTTCAATTTTTTTTCAATCATGAAATAAAATAAGTAAAAATTTGTTTTTTAATCATTGAAATATAGAGGAAAATTTAGATGTTTACAGTAAGACTCTTCAAACCTCAAAGCGGCCATCTCAATCGTGATCCACAGGCAGACGGTGTGCAGCCAGAGTGTGATCCAGGAGAACATCAATATGAACACCATCCAAGCTGAAAGTATTAAAAAATAAATCTTTGCATCGAAAAAAAAAACAATTTTTATCGCATAAGTATTATAAATCAAAAAGTTTTGAGTATTAAGAAAATCTGAACAGGCTAAATTGCATACAGTATTTACAAAGCACGATGGTACTGTCGTTGACTTCGCCGAATTAGATTTCGCCGATAATGACTTTGCCGAAAATGATTCGACATAATCAATTTTGGCAAAATCTTTTTCGGAGTAGTCAAATTTGGTATAATCGTTCTCCGGCAAACAGATTTCGGCAAGTCGAAATCGGCGAACTCATTTTCGGCAAAATCAAAATCGGCGAAAACAGATTCGGCCAAACCAAATGACCCCAACCATGCGTATTGGTGATACCACGATCGCAGTAGTGTTGTTCGAACACTCTGAACTTGGCCAGATATGACATGTAGATGATCATGATACACGTTTGGCAGGCGGCCAGACAGGCCAGTAGGACGTTGATCGGATGCACTCGTAGGACCTTGCCGAGCAGGATTCTGCAAAAAGTAATCCGAATTTATATAGGCTTTCTAGGCTTTATTTGGTGCGAAGTTTTAATTCAAGACAATTTCGATATGCGTTAATTTTTTTGATTTTTTAATGACATTTAGGACAGCATTCATGCCTAAAACATCAAATTAATATGTGGGAAAGGTCCATAAAATTATCATTTTTCATTCTATGAAATTCTAATCAAAATGCGTAAAGTTTTTTTGTACTTTTACCGTTGATCGGTAATTCAGATACAACTTAAAAAAACTCGAGCAAAAAAGGGCTCAGACTTAGGCAAAGGTCTAACCGTATGTGGATAGCATTGGTCACGATACCGAACATGCACACACCGATGCTGAATGTCGGGTGAACACCTCCATAGAAGATGCCGATACCTGAATTAGAACTAAAGTTATATTCGGTAATATCATCGTAATTCATTGTGTTTTTGATGGAAAACTGTTTTTAGTAATCTTTCGGTAAATTTTTGGGCAGCAATTTATTTTAAAGGTTCATAATGTTTCACCAACTCTCGACGACTTCCTTCCACCCGCTGCTGATGGCGGGTTGGGATCCACCGTAACCCACGCACTGCATCATACCAGTTTATTCCGGTTTATTTGATGATAATTTGGTCGAATAATACTGTCGATCAGTATTTTCTTCCAAACAGTATTTCAGCCAAACAGAATTTCGGTCAAATAGAAATGTTCCTCCAGACGGAAATTTCGATGAATGAATGAAGATAATTGAACACTGGAATAAAAAAAGTTACGATAATTCACGGGTTGTTACAGAACCAAATTATAGTGTGATTCCTGAAAAATGCCTTAAAAAACAACAGTTTCCAAACTTTAAATGTATCCAGAAAAGCATATTCTTATTTTTTCATTGCTACAGTGCAATACATGTGACTCACATTCATCAACCAATTTGTACATATGTAGATATTCTATACGCCATACAATCAGATCAGCTTATGTAGTTAAAGACAATGATTTTAGACAGGTCAGTATAAATTGAACCGTTAAGGTACATACATACCCAAATGTACCATTGTGAGATTAATTTCCTTGACGTTTGCATGTAATTACGTATCTTAGTCTACAAAAATTATCGCAGTGGTGGCCGCAGTCAGGGGGTGGTAGTCACTAGCGGACGAGAAGGGGTGGGAAAAATGAAATTTCCCCTCTTTGGCATTTTCAAAAAGTATAATTTGTTCTCTAAGGTGTAGGTGAAATGGCCGGAAACCTGCCAATTACCCCCTGGTTGACGAAATTCACTTCCCCTCGGAGGTTATTAGCTCGTCCGCCAGTGGTGCTAGGGATTTGCACTTCTAAACATAGCACAGTTCTCGCTATCCTCATGAACAAACCATGGAAATAGAAAGTTTATACGGATCAAGAAAGGAGAGAAATTCAAGGGAAAAGCATTCACAAAAGTCTGCATAATCCCGCTAATGCACGAGAATTAATCAAATTGTCTAAAGGAGTAAACATACTGTATCAGTCTTCAAAAATAGCGTTTCTCGTGATTCATCATGTTTCATGAAAGAATGAAGAAGTCATTCACAAAAGTTATTATTCAAACAAAAATGTTACCCACACAATATCACAAAATAAATGTTCCATCTGAATGTCTATATCGGTATGACGGTAATTTAGTCGGACAGTATTTTCGTGTTGCCGCCGAGGCGGAATCGTCTTTCCGGTAATACGGTATGGCAGATTAGTTCTGAGACCGGCTATGTTGGCGGAAATCCAACTTTCTTTCAACCAGGCCTGAGCTTATTTTTAGCCTATTCAGGGTTTCTTGTTACTCTAAATTGAGTTCTGAGTAATTGGCGCGCAATTTGAATTCAAATCTGCTTTTGGTGCGCATTTTGCTTTTCGAAAAAACAACACTTTTTTCCACATGACAAAAAAATAAAACATTTGAACGTGACTTTTTATTCATTGAACATTTGTGTTAAGGGTTCATAAAAATATTTTTTTGAGGACGAGATACTGTATGTATCTTGATCACATTGTACATGATACTGTATGTATGTAACACCCACCGGCGAACCGTGATTTCGAAAAGTCGTTTGACGTGATGGATAATTATTTGTGACATGTTCATTCGAACTAAAAGGAAATTCCGTGTAGTAAAATGTCGATTCGGATCAATCCGACTGACTGACTGACTGACTGACTGATAAACTAACTTCACGTGTTATGACTGTGTCACTTCGTGTTTATGCATGTCACGTAGCAGACTGACTGACCGACGGACTGAATGAAAAATTAGAATCGAAACTAAGCCGAAAATGAGTAAGTCATTTGCAGTTAAGCCTTGAATATACAGGGTGAACCAAAAAAACTAGGCCTATTCCACCTACGTACAGTGTGTACAAACAGACATACTTAATTAATGAAAGAGGATAATTATCGAACCAGAAAAGTTGTCACCTTGTTTTTCATTCACCCTGTAACGTTTATCGTTAAATTTTCAGGCTCCACTGCTTAAACAGGTGAAAGACATCGGATTGATGGAAGACACCCACTTCATATTTAACATGTTGTTGATTAAGCCACTTAGCGGAACACTTAGCACCTGCTCACAAGGGAAGAGATTTTCTCACAAAGGCATTAAAAAAAATTAACCATTAACAGAAAAAAAATTGTTTATTTGCAAATTTAGTTTCACAAAACTAATAAGTGCGGACTCAGCTCAATTTTTATGGAGATACTAACAAACGTTGGTGGAGCAAGAATGCAGGTGAACTCAAACCAAATTACGATTTAACAAATTACAAAACAATTAAAAATTCCATCTGGACTCAAACTGAACGAGATATGTGTACTGGCCAGGGTCATTTCTATTGAGCGTTCTGAGATTAACGTAAAAAGTTGGAATCCAAAATCCAAGATACAGTTTTATAAGGGAAACACTGGTTACCTTCTGTGGCCATTCTAATAACCAATTGTCCACCCTAACAATACTAATATTTTCCTTACAGTTTTCAACATCAAACAATTTCAGTTCCATGATAAATATGAAGAAACCACTCGCATACAGTACATACTCTAATTGACTACGGTACATAAGTACACAACAGATGCACTGTAGGTACATACGTATGTAGGTAAAAATCACCACAGACAGCTGCTTTGTTCAATTATTGGTGAAAATCAGCTATTTGAAAAAGGTTGCGAGCAAAATCATTGAGCTAAGCTCTTAATGATTATCTTCTTCTGTTATATAGGCAGAGTTGCTACCGCTAGAGACATGTAGAAACTAGAAAAATCAGGTGGCGAAAGTCGATGGGTGAAGGGATTGATCCAACAGTCAACTGTATGTAGAGGGATTATTTTGAAGGATTCGTTTCATACTGTTTTATGTAATAAAAAAATTGCTAATAAAATGTTAGGGAATATGCGTCAGACAGATCCGTTTTCACAAGTATACACGTACATGTTGTAGGATATATGAAGGTTACATGTAGGTTAAAATTAGGTTACATGTACATATGTACGTAGGCTATATCTATATTAGGTTTTATATGTACGGTATATTATTTTCGCTGAAAAAGTTTTCAACTATTTGACTTTGCTTTGGATAACCAAACGGCTCTATGTAGTTGAGTTGTTCTATTCGCTTTCCAGTTTGAATGAAAATCTATATTTTTAGGCATACAAGTCCTTTCAGAACTGTTCTGACAAAACTGACTTACTTTAATTGAATCACGCAAACGTGTTTTGCAGAAATGCACATAAATGAATATCAATTGTGCACTGGCGGACGAGCTAATCGTGCAATGGAGGGGAATTTCCTCACAGAGGGGGAATTGGCAGTTTACAAACTATTTAACTTAGACTTATGAAACAAATTCCAGTTTTCGAAAACACCAAAGAGGGAGAATTCCTGTTTCCCCCACCTATACTCGTCCGCTATTGCCATTGTGGGACGCATGTGTGTCCTCGTTGGATTTAACGGTGTGGAGAAGGTTGAACTAATTTAAAACAGAAGGCAATTTGTGATGGGCGGTGAAATGACGTACTTTCTATAGCCTATTCAGGGTTTCTTATCACTCGGAAAAGTTGGAATTTCGCACGTTCGCACAATTTGAATTCGAATCGGTTTTTGGCGCACGTTCAAAATGGGTGCGTCACGATTGGACCCATGTTTTGTCGGTCCCCAAATTTAATGTAAGGATTCGACACGTAATTCTGACCAAAACTTGTGAGATTCTGACCCAGAGTTCAATTTTGAAATGTTTCAAGAAAGAGGATTTGGAGTGATTGTAAAAGGGATATAGCTGATTTATTGTTACCGCGTGTGGCCTTCCCTTGACCTTGCGCGCATGCGAAACATTAGGTCCAATTTTATAGTTGCCTTTTTCCTCTTCAATTTCGAAACTTAACCAAATTAGTTTTAAGAAATAGTTTCACCAATGCATTTTGAAGTTTCTAAACAGGAAAATAAAATAGTTCATCGCCGCAAAGTTGTTGTAACACTGCTGCCAAAGTTCTCACTAATGTTTCACATGCGCACATGGACAAAGCAAGGCCACACACGGTAACAATAAACTAGCTATAGTATGTACGTTTAATCGATCTACTTTCCAGCATAGGTAAATTTACCTTCTTGTGAAACTGTTTACCATATTGTATGATAGCCAATAAGAGCTAATAAAGCTAGCAATATTAAAACACTCGAAATTTGTACTCAATTTTATCATTCGAAAAAGCTCATTTATCCTTCACCCAAACATCTGGTCAGATAATGAGTCCAATCCTTACATAAAATTTTTGGTCCAATCGAACATGGGTCCAAATGAACTAAACCCGTTCAAAATTATAAAATAATCTTTTTTCAAATGACGCAACCAGGTGATGCATACTGTACGTATGTAGGTATGCTTTCAGACTAGAATTGACGAAGCCGACACTAACTTTTTAACCCAAGCCGTAATCAAGTGACATTCGTCTCTTTCATAAGTAATGAGTGAAACTACTAAAAACTAATGTCATCAATTTATAATTCGATCTATAATTTTTTTCATTGTTAATTAATACAAACGGACAATAGGTGACAGCGTGTCTCAAAAGTAGGAGACAAAGGCACATAGTGTGTATATATTGTGTACTAGCAATCAACATATACAGTACATACCTTTGTAGATAAGTGGGTGATACAATTGACAGTTTTTTTATTAATTATGTAATTAATTAATTAACTGTAAACATTATAGCACCTCATTGTTAACTAAAAAGTGTTACCTTTATACTGTTTGTAATTAACTCGTTTTTAAGCTAACTAAAATTGGTATTCACAATGATTTAACGAGCGCCATTTTCCATGATGGTATAATCCATCAATATTTCAGCTTTTCTAAACTTTCCGTTGATTTCGGAGAAGTAAAAATGCGGGGCAAAAAAATTTTATTATATAAAAATATTATTCAGTCTGTTTGGTTGGTACACCAGAATATTTAATTATATCACGAATATTCTCCTCATTATGAACGAGTACGATCACTTAATAACTCGGATAGATGTGATAATTAGTACAATCAAATAATTAAATAACTATAGCTAACTTCGTCAAGCAGATGTTTTCAGATAATTTAAAGTGCGATTTTAATGGACATGCCAATGCGCAATGTTCGTATTTGTCCAAGTTTCATGTGAAAAAAATGATATTTTTTCAAAATTTTATCATGTTCCAAAAGCAGAGCCGCATTCAAATCGGCCGCCTGGTCTTTCTGAGTGACCCTGAATGGGCAAGGAACCAAAAGAAGGATAGGCTATACAAACAGGTAAACTTTACGATAATTTTTTTGTCGACGCTTTTTATAATTTGGTCAAGGTTTCTTCTTGAAAATTAGTTTCGTGGGTCGATTACGGAAGTATGCAATGAATTGAGCGGAATTTTCGTATGTTGTCCAAATGTGATGTGGAACAAGAATTCATTTTTTGAGAATTTGAAAGCGCGCCGAAAACGTATTTCAATTTAAACTGCGCGCTAAAAAAGTTTTTGACTTACAAGAAACCCTGGATAGGCTATAGCGAGCAGGATCCTGCTAACTGTGTTCAACCTTCAATTTTTAATGGAACTTCTCCATTATTGGTGTTTTCTTTGTGGTCGGAAAGGCTGAATAAACTAACGCGCAATGGCAGAAACCCCAGAGTAACGCGTTATGATCTGTCTCAAGTCAGGGTCTGAACTTTGGACCACCAGTTTCCTAGGCTGGTGCCCTACGCACTAGACTATACAGATGCTCTTATCGAAAATAACACAAAGGAACACAAGAAATTTACCCAGATAAATGGCGGGCAATTTAATATCAATCTCCAAGGCAATAACGAAGGCTAAAGCTCAATCCGAACACTAATCTCAATATGTCCGTTCTAAAACTCTTTCTCCTATTTCTAATGAGTACAGTACTTGAATAGGAACAGCTTCAAATGCATTGTACATACGAAAGCAATTATGAAGGTACATACAACGTGTAGGATACCTAGTTGGCGTGATTGATTCAATGAAATTCAGTTAACTATAGAGAAAGAGACAAGTACCGTCAGTGACAATACCTCTTCAGAACAATTCCCAAGGATAAGCAAATAAAAAAGCAACCCGCATTTCAAACTACAGTAATTTGTATTGGACGAACATAACGTTTTCTTTTAGTCGGTCCAAGGTCTGAATCCAAGTGATTCAAGTTATGATAACATAAAATGAATGAATCTGATCACTGGCGGACGAGCAAACTCTCCAAAGGAAGGGGAATTTCGTCAAAGAGGGGGGAATTTCAAGTAATTTTACCTACACCTTGAGGAACAAATTGTATTTTTTAGAACGCCAAGGAGGGGGAATTCCACTTTCTTCCCCTTCTCGTCCGCTAGTGATTCTGACGGTTATCACGAAATGGCCTGTCGGTGAAAATCCGTTGCGTGATGGAAAACGAACCAAAACCATAATGCAATTCAGCCGTGTAGAGTCCTTTATTGAATTGTCAGAAAATCTTATTACTGAAACTTATCGCCATAAAATCATTACAACGAAATGCAATAAACTAGCCACTCCGTTCGTACGTACATATGTATGTACATACGTATGTATGATGTCCTGTTCATTTTATCAATTTAACCGAATTTAATATCAATTAATATTGCTTTAAATACAATTAATAACAAATAAAGTGTTTAATTTAACCATTTAAACGAAAAGCTCAGCAACAAGAAATCCTGAACCGGCTAATGCTACAGAATCAGACACGATAAGTGAAGTAAACAAAGTTACACTCAAATTTTTTGGTTACGACTTTTTTAGGAACTTTTTTGGGCTTGAGGGAAAGGTTATACACACAAAAAAGTTTCAAAAAAAGTCGTAACCGAAAAATTCGACTATACATATATCCATCGCACCTGGCCTGACCCGGAAAATGCTAATTATTGCTCTAATATGGAACAAAGAATTTGTTCGAAAAATATAAACACGCGCCAAAATCTTCACATTTTAAATACTTCTACAAACTAAGTCTTCAGTTACAATAAACCCTGAACAGAGTGTATTGCCACAGAATCAGACACGACAAGTAAAGTAAACAAAGCAATATCCACCGCACCTGGTCCGGAGATTAAAGGTGATAATTATCGTTCCAATGATCCGGCGATATGTACTCACTGGCGGAAGAGTGAGATCTCCAAAGGGAGGGGAATTTCGTCAAAGAGGGGGAATTAGCAGTTTTCACGCCATTTTACCTACACCCTAGGGAATAAACTCAGCTTTTTGAAAACGCCAAAGAGGGTGGAATTCCACTCCCCCCTTCTCGTCCGCTATTGTATGTACATGGCCTTTATATAATTGACTGCTAAAAGGAAGACTCGGATCATAAACTCAATCGTAGGCAATCAGCCGACCGATCGATTTTTGAACAAAAAACCACCTCGACGACGTTTTACATGTTTAATTAAGGAATTCGAAATGATACATACATATCTGGGAGCAATGATGTCTGAACGTTTGTAAAGCCCGTATTTTGTTTGTACAAGTATTGCCCAACACGTCTGATAATGAAACATCACTAGCGTCAACTCAACTCGGTTGACACCATAGTTCAACACAGTGTAGCATGTGGTTATGATGATTGCGGCGCATGTTAACCCTGATTATCTGATGTTTCATAATCAGTTACTTTGAGACATAATTTTGATTCATGAAATAACATATGGGCTTTATGTACGTAGTCACTTCACTGTAAATAAACATGAATAGCACCTGCATAAACAAAACTTGAACAAGGAAACTTCGAGAATTGAATGTTGGATGTGATTTGTTCTTATCTCAGGATACAGGATTATGACAAAGAATAATGGGGTGATAAACAGAATGAGTGGTCGGTCTCATAGCAACAAGGTCAGTTTGGATAAGATTTCTACCTTCCGTCTCAGGTGAAAGATAAATTTTACTGAAGGTGATGTATGTATGTGTCTAGAAGTTTGTTTTAGTCAATAATGGAAACAAAATTTATTTGTACCGTCAACTTCTTGAGATGATGCTATATCGGTCTACAAAAATATAGCTGGGGAAAATGTGTTCGATTGAAAAATAAGACTTAAAACTGTAGTTTTTTTTAATTATGTATGTATACTAGCTTATACAAATAAAATTTTTCATTGAATAATCTAGGTTGTTCTTTCAAAGTGTAGGTTGTAGAATTCCGAGGTTAATCTGTTTATGTGGAAGTAGAGCATAGTAAACGCAAACGCTATAGACCACATATTTCCAAATCAACTGATAATGAAACATAACGAATTCAGTAGTTTTTTCCTATCTTATGCAGTGAAATCATGCGCTAATTACTGATGAGTGGACTTATAATCGGACTCGCTTGACTCAGTTTACTGTACACTAAAAATACCAAATTATATATACTTTTTCGATCAGTAATAGTTTTTGTCTAAGTTATTGGGACCGAAGACATGAGTCGGAACAACATTTATATTTTCTTCTTCTTCTCGAGTTTTCCTAAAATAACAAATCCCACTTTTTGAAACTCCCGAGGATAGGGAACTCCAGTTTTGCTTTCCTTTCTCGTCCGTGAACGTGTATGTATTCAATAACTCACTGAAACCCACTATGAACCCAATGACGTAGAGAAATAAATTATTTATTTGACTCCCATACATATGTGTGTGATGGATTAAAAAGCTGTGACGAGTATGTAGGTTAATGCATTCCGAAACCAATGTTGCTTATAAACATAGAAAGTTATCTCACAGATTGCCGATTGCAGACATTAAAAAGATTAGTCCACAGAGATCAAGATGAAGTAAGAATAACAGGAAACTATCCACTGCAAAACTAAAAAAACTGAAACATATCAATAGACATTAAAATAGCTTTCAATGACGAAAAGGTTTACGATGAAAGTCAATTCAGAACTTGAGAGATTTGCTCTAGAACTCGCAGAATCGTACATACATATAGTGGTGAATGATTATCTCCAGAGGGAAAAATCAGTTGCATTCAACTTTGGAACATCAGCTGCATCGAATACAGAGCACGCACGTTTGACAGTCGGCTGTTCGACTCAACTCAACTAAACAGTTCCATGCCATAGCATGCAATCATCATGTTCAGTTCAAGTTAACCGTGTTGGGAAAGTTAGCGTGAAAACCATTCACTGGAATCTCAATGAGCTCTTTATAATCTTCTTACGTCAATAAAGACAACAAATGTCATTTTGCTTCTCTACAAAACAATGAGAGAATGACTGAACAACTATCACTTTATTCACGTCATTGTCTTTTCGGCACGATATCTCTAGGTCTAGACTGATTCGTAATTATCAGTTATTCTAATTATTATCGTAACTAAATACATCAAAATGGGACTATAGCGCTCACTTTGGTGAAATATAAATTTTCATGCTCAAACCTAAAAAAATCATGCCATATATTTTCTAGAGATGGTGACTCTGCTTCTGATATTTGAGAGTGTTTTTTATGATAACTATAGCGTGTTCAGAGCGTGACCTTTGAAACATTACAAGTCACGTGACATCTATACAGTCAGTCTACAATCACCATAATGTTTCAAAGGCGAAAATACCTATGTTCATGTATCAGACGAATAATGACTGAACTGTAGAACATTCGCTAAAATTACATACACGATTGACGATATTTGACAATGTCTTTTTATGATCACTCTCATTTTCGGACAGGTATAGCGTATTCTGTCACAGCGTCACCTCTGAAACATCATGATTCATGACACATGTGCAACTCATACAGCCAATCTTCATTCAACATAATGTGTGATAAAAACGTATAATAATGAATCAAAAAAAATTAAATAAAAGCAACGGATATGCATGAATCAGACAAATAATGAACTGAACTATAGAACCTCCGCTGAATCACGAGTTTCCAATGGGATGCAATTAAAACCAGATAATCCCGTATAATCCACTGCCATTTGCTGCGTATCTCAAAAAGTACCATATCCCCAGAACAATGGATACTTGCTTTATGATGTGTAGACTATTTCCGACTATATAATGCATTATTTTTCCGCAGGCTTATATGGCACTTTCGACAATAAAATACCCCCGACAGACGTATTCACAATTTTCACTGAATTTTGAATTCTGACTGAAATTAAATGCACGCCGTTAGAACTCAAAGAATTTAGTAGGTTTTTTTTCTAGATATATAAAAACATGACCTTCTGGTGACCGAAAGTGACCTTCTGGTAGTGAACAGTACTCATGAATTACATATCTCGCAATGAATAGACAAAGGTTGGTATTTTTAGTATTACATAATATAATTTATTTAGTGTAAATATGTGGAAATTCTGTACATCGAATTACTTTGAGTTCAATTCGTGCTTTCACCGCCGGCTAAACTTGGCTATAAAAGCCTGAAACAGGGTTAAACTAACTATAAACTCAGACAATTTTGGGTTTTCCGGGCAGACATCGAGTTTATCCGTGAGCCATTCCAACTTTTTTCATGCTGAGTTGGATAACTATTTTAATTTGAAAAACCCACGTTCAATACTGTGAAGTCAAAGGCTTTTTCTGTTATAGTCCGCGTACAGAACCACTGTAATTAAGATCACGACTTCCAACAAATTACCCACTTCATACAACTATACACAGGGCGGACGAGTCTATCCTCAAAAATGTGTAAAAGCGATTTCTTCAGAGAGGATGTATTTAGCAAATTCAAGGCTTTTTTTCCGCTTCGCTTCAAACAACAGAATCTCTGTTGTAAACCTGCTAAAGAGAAGGGAATTTCCCTTTATCGTACTTCTCTCGTCCGCTAGTGCATTGCTCGACGAAGCGCTAATAACACGACGCCCTCCGAGATCCGATTCGGTCCACCACGCGTTAAGGCATTCAAGTTAACCGTAAAGAGCGTGAACACGTTGCTTCGTGCCTTCGCCGGCGCTCAACCGTATTGATGTGAAATGTATCCCGTACACTGGCGGAAGGGAGGGGAATTGCTTCAAAGAGGAGTCAATTAGAAGTTTTTAGGCCATTTCCCCTTTTCTTCAAGGAACAATTTCTACTTTTTGAAAATACTTCTGA
This sequence comes from Daptonema setosum, assembly GCA_964036265.1. NCBI lineage: Eukaryota > Metazoa > Nematoda > Chromadorea > Monhysterida > Xyalidae > Daptonema > Daptonema setosum. The sequence goes on along the minus strand of OZ038447.1, from coordinate 21,019,571 downwards.
AAGAGGAGGGATTTCTACTTTTCGGTACCTCCCTCTTCTCTTGTGATTGTGGTTAGCAAGCGTTGATCAGGTAAGGCAAATACAAAAAAATATATCAGCATACGCAGCGCATTCTCTGAAAAGAAGATGAAATATTGAGATCCAACGTTCCAGTAGCTTTAATGATTTCTAATTTGACCGGCTTGACTGAAGTAAACGCTTAGTTAACTATTTTGAACATCTTCTAAACGTATCAGAGTACATACATATGTTTTTTATATGCATAATCTAAAATATATAGTATATAAAAGTGTTCTTATATATATTATAAAGGGTGGTCCAAAAAAATTACAACACTTTGAAGCTGAATAACTCTCGGCACAGAGATCAGATTCGATTGAAAATTCCAGGTATTATCATCAACATACTAACTTACAAAATATATATAAAACCAAGTCGATCGGACAATCACAGCGGCCACCACGCATTAATGTTTGCAAAAATTCGCATGGGTCAAAAACCGCCAAATCTTGCATGCATATTCAAGGGATGATATGCACGTAATAAATAAAACATCAGTTTTTTCTAGCCATTGGTAAAAACTCCACGTTTAATTAACTTTTGTCGTTGGTTTTAAACAGTTTGTTCAATTGGTTTTAATTTTTTCGTTTTAAATTAGCTAACTAAGCTCTTTTTCAATGTCAGAAGAAGATACACGCAGTTTTCACCTCAGAAACAAGATTTTATTGAATGAAAAATAAAATCTGAAAAATTTCAACTAAAAATGCTTTAGAATGAGTGAAAAAGACTTTTGATTGATTACAGGCTAAAATAACTGAGTTTATTGTTTCACAAGTCACGGGTAAACCATGTCCTAAATGCTCATGTATGAATCGCTCGGTTTTTGACCCACACGCATTTTTGCAAACATTAATCCGTGGTGGCCGCTGTGATTGTCCGATCACTTTGATTTTATATATTTTTCTAAGTTAGTATGTTAATGATAATAACTGGAACTTTCAATCAAATTTGATTTCCGTGCCGAGAGTTATTCAATTTCAAAGTGTTGTCATTTTTTTGGACCACCCTGTATATACATGTACCGTAGTAAAAGAAAGATTTGGCCATTCGGTTAGTGTGAACTCAGCGTTGTTCTGTCAGATGTTCGATTCCTTCCGTGGTATCGAGCTTTTCTCCTCACTCACTATATTCTAAACTACATCCTTTAATTGTAAACATCAACAGCAAATGACACACAAAGTTCAGGTCGTTTTGAGCATGGAACTATGCCATTGAGGAACTATAAATCCAATGTTTATAAGGCTGGTTAGAGTTCATCTCATTAACTGTCCATATGGAGTGAACCGCCGTGTTACTTGACCCACAAGTGGACGAGAAGGGGAGGGAAAAGTGGAATTTCCCTCTTTTTGGTGGTTTCAAAAAGCATACTTTGTTCTTTAACGTGTTGGTAAAATGACCTGAATTTCGCCGATTCCCCCTTCTTTTGAAAAATTTCCCTCCCTATGGAGGTTTGGCTCGTCCGCCAGTGACCTGACCTGCAATGAACCAGTCATACGATTTCAACAACAAACCCTCGATAAACAAAAAAACAGCAACTACTAAACCAAAAAGTTAACGATCAACATCAAAAAAATTGAATCAAGTAGGATAAAGTTCAAAATTAAATTAAATGAGTTTTTTCAAATCTAATTTCTTTTTCTTAAAAATGATATAATTTTTATGTGTTTTAGATTTTAATTTACAATAATCTTGATTTTTAATAACAAAAAACAGATAACTGTTTCCTATTTTCCCTGTGATTAACCAATTTTTCAATGCTGTAATTAAACTGACCACAGCTGAGTTTGCGGTCCTGTTGTTATGCCCTTTCCTTTTTGGAACTGAAGAAATACTATACTCTATTATGGTTTCTGATACTATACTATATACAATTTGTAATTCGTAATTTGTAAGACCGATTATATACGAGTCAACCGAATGAAATCTGAATCTACATATTACTATCTGATACATTCGCAATCCAGTTTAAAGAGGATTAATCTATTTTTAATCGCAAGTTCATTTTTTCCCTCAAGATTTCTAATGTTAGCAAACTGGCTAATCAGACTGCTCAAACAAAGGAAGGCCATAGACACTCCGAAGTCTACAAGACGGGCTTCCAAATGTGAACTGGCCAATTAGAACGAATATAGGGTTTGAGTTAGGGTTTTATGGTAGTTGGGTTTTTACAATGATGTGTAAGTTAGAGGGTCGCTGCTTGCTAGTCATTGCTGTTACTTTTATAGTAATTGCTAGGTTTTTACTAGCCGTCATCATCATCATCATCATGATGTATAGTCGTTTCTAATAATTGCAAGTGATTGCTATGAAGTCATTGCGTCTAATTATTGATAGACATTGCTAGTCATTGGCAGTCTTTCTAATTATTGCTGGTAAATCCAAGTCGTTGCCAGTCTTTGATGGTCATGGCAAGACAATGATGCTAAGGAATTGCTAGTGATTGCTACATATTTAGATTGCTACAGTAGTCATTGCTAGTCATTGCTAGTCATTGCTAGTCATTGCTAGTCATTGCTAGTCATCGCCATTCATCGCGAGTCATTGCTAGTCATTGTCAGTGATAGCTAATCATAATTTGAGTCTCCTACCTTGACTTTTGATGATCGGCTATGTACCCATGTGGTTCATTAAAAAACAATACTTTAGAGCATGAATGGGTGGAAGACAGTGTCAGATAAGTTGTAAAACAATGGTCAAGTATAATCTTGTACCTGGCACACCCTGGGAGCCAAATGAACATTTGCCAGAATTTTCTACCATTGTAAAATAATATAAATAAATTTTCAAGCACTCCACGTGTGTTTCTTCGATAATTGGCTCGCGGATCCTGAGTGATTTGTTCAATTGCAGTGGTCCAAATGGTGTTTGTTCAAATGGCATTATGCCGTACGTACCACGCGCACCATGACAGAACAACGAAATATTAGTTTTATTTGATATTTGACAAAAGTTGGTTCTAATTACAGACTTAGAAAAAACAAAAATAAAGTAGAGTCTTTATGACAGGTGATAGATTTGTAGGCGTGTTGATTGCTAACCTTTGACAGGCTTCTGCACTAATCTTTCAATTTCAAATTTGATGAAAGAACAACAACTGTAGGTTCACAGGAGACGCTTTCCAACGTGCCTGTGCTTATTAAATTCCTCGATTTTCGTAACACAAATTCACTAGTTTTAGTAAAATAAATTCATCAATTTTCGGAACATTCAAAATTCACCAACGTTCAAGTGAGATAGAACGAATTATATGGAACTATGTAGAATGCTCTGGTAAAATTACGGTCCCTAGCGGACAAGAAGGAAGGGAAGAATGGGATTCCCCCTCTTTGGCGTTTTCAAAAAGCAGAATTTGTTCCCTAAGGTGAAGGTAAAATAACATGGAAACTGCTGATTTCCCCCTCTTTTTGACGAAATTCCCCTCTCTTTGGAAAATTGTCTCGTCCGACAGTGGATGCGATCCCATTTAATCTGGTCTACGAACCGTGAAAAATTCACCTGACACAGGGATGTCAAACTAAACTGAGTTTAATGACAGCAAAGATATAAAAAGACTTTAAAAGGATATAAAAATGTTTATGCGATTTTTCGACCGAATCTTGGGATATAAAGTTCGGAAGTATACTAATCCAAATTCTATCCACCTGGGTTGGCCTTTTCATCGAGTCCAATCAAGACCACCTTGAAACACATCTGGATCCTGATTAGCTAGAATATTTTGCGTCTAGTGTTTTTGTATGATGTATTCAATACGAAACTATCGGTTTTGTTCCAAACCATTCTGCTGTCGGTTAGCATTACGGTAGTTCTAAGATCACCGTCTATCCAAGATACTATCGAAACCCACTGGAAGCTAATTTGTGATTCAGTTGTTAAATGGAAGTCAGGCACGAATGTAAAACTCAACTGACTGTACCAGGCTTACGGTAAAAGGAGTGGTGAGAGACGCACTGGCCGACGAGACAAACCTACAAATTTCGTCAAAGAAGGGGAATCGACAGTTTTGCGGCAATTTTACTTGCACCGTAGAGAACAGACTGCACTTTTTAAGATCTACAAAGAGGGGAATTTCCCTTCTCCACCTTTTTTGTCCGCTAGTGGTAAGGGATTTCGTTCAACATTGTACTGACAAAGAAATGTCATGGCTTTGCCCACTATACTTTCGTAAACCTTGCTTAAATCGATGAATTAGGAAACTGAATAATGAAATACTGAACTGAGAATACCATGCTTACGGTAAAAGGAGTGGTGAGAGACTAAGTTTAAATTAATCATAATCCAGACAAATAATGGCTTTGAACAGAGACTTTCGTAAACCCTGCTATATGACTAAAGATTTTAAAAGCATTATCGATGTATCAGGATACTGAATAATGGAATACTGAACTGGCTGTACCAAGCTTACGGTAAAAGGAGTGGTAAAAGACAACGTTTATTATTATACTGACACAGAAAATGGCCTTTCAATATTAGACTTTCGTAGACCCTGCTGATTGACCGAAGGTTATCGATGTATCAGGATACTGAATAATGAAAAACTGAACTGACTGTACCATGGTTACGGTAATAGGAGTGGTGAAAGGCTACGTACGTTTAAATTTATACTGACCCAGACATGTAGAGGCAGAAGACTTGCTAATTGACAAAGCTTAATTGACAAAGCATTCTAGATCTATCTAGATCTGTAAATGAATTCTCGGTTGATCTCAAAAGCCTGCCATTTTTTACCTTCATAAATAGTTCTTGCCATGAAAAACACTATCAGGCCGGATTGAGAAGTTTTTCCTCAAAATCATGGATTTGTTTTAACAACTTTTCAGATTTTGCGTAACGGCCCTTTGGATAAAATAGTTTCGAGAACAAAATCTAAGTTTCCTAAGGCGTTTCGTTCAGAAACATCCTACGCCTGTTCTAACGCATATAATGCCGCACCCACAGCCACACGTGCGCCCGTCTGGCAATCACCTAAGTTGTTATAAAAAATGTCAGCAGGAGATTCGTTAGTGCTACGTCTAGTAGCAACGGCAATAAAAAAGTGGAACTGCGTTACCGTATAGTCTATTAACGTAATCTTTACATGTGACCTACTTTTGGGAGGGACCATTGTTCAATTAGAGAAATATAACCTTATGCACTTTGAAAAAACTAGGATTGAATATTATTGCTAGCGTATAGCTCATAAAAGGCGTCCGTAATTAACAATCGCGACTAACGATGAGTTATAGCTTGTTCGGGCTTTCTTGTTACTGAAAACAAACTTTTGAAAGCACGTTTAAAAGTCATTGAAGTAACACATGGGTTTTCCAGTGGCGGGTCATAAAAGACGTGTTTCGCGTTTTGGACCCAGCATAAATGTATTTTTTATCAATGCAATAGGTTTGGATGCAATACATAGTTTTCGATCTAATAAACAAGCTCTTTCAATTAAAAACATAACATGACAGAAAATATTTACTCATATTCAACAAGGAAAATTTGATCCGTATATTGCTGTGAAACTTTTATCAGGAAATGTTCATTGCAAACATTTTGTCCTGCATAACTGCGAATTATGGGTTTACCCAAAAACTACCTTGAAACGGCTGTTTTGAAGATGAGATAAACTTTAGGTGTTTATGAAACATCAACCCCATGTGAGCTAGAACCACATCATCATCTTTGAAACAACCGTTTGTGAGGTAGCTGTTGTGTGAATCCATAATTCGCAATTATACGCAGGACGAAATAGTACACATGAAAATTTTCTAATTTAGGTTTGAAAGCGCTATATTTGTCTTAAGAGTTGATTGAGTAATGCTGATCGCAAGTGAAGACGTCATGAAAAGTTCAACCAACTAGAGGATTAGCCATCACAACCAAATAACGTATTCATGCGAAAATCCCACACAATCGAGTGTCACTGGCTAACACTGGCGGATGAGCTGAATCCCCAAAGGGAGGGGAATTTCGTCAAAGAGGGGAGAATTGACAGTTTTCAGGCCTTTTTACCTACACTTTTGGGAACAAATTTTTCTTTAAACTCCAAAGAGGGGAACATTCCACTTTTCCCACCTCTTCTCGTCCGCTGTTGCTGTTTAAGGAACGTGATTGAACTGGAATATCTCGTTCGGAGGCAGGGGAATTAATCAAAATTGAACAAACTTAGCCATCGCGACTTATTTTATTTATGGGCCATATGCATGGCAACTCGAATAAATAAATTGAGAAACCTAACCCTTGGGACTTCATTTTCATAATGTGCATATTAGGAACTACCATTGTTGGCACAGCTGAAAAGAATCATGCGACACTATTTTCAGTTTTAACAGTTTTAGACACTCAACAAAGAGTTACTGCATAGTTTCAGACGTCAATTGATCAAAAATGACGTTGGAACCTGGAAACTTGATTGCGTTGTTCAAGGGTTCATGAAACCAATGCATGAATTAGTATTCAGTTGAAGTGATAATTCTTCATTACATGGCAAACACGACATCACGTAAGCCAATGTACAGGGTATCCACATAAAAGTTAGGTTTTGTTTCTGGCCTAACTGTTGCAGTGTGTAACTAATTTCAGAAAATTCAAGAATCAATCAAAATACAATTTTTTGACAAAATTGTTTGCGAACAATTCTTCGGTTATTTCGGAATGAGTGGATAATAACGGATTAGTAACGGAATTTTAAGTGGGACACCCTGTACAGTACTCCATTTGAACATTGATAGCACCTGCCACTATGAGATCACAGTGTTTTTACCACAGAATTGAAACAGCATTATTGTCACTCACTCACTCACTCACTCACTCACTCACTCACTCACTCACTCATCACTCACTCACTCACTCACTCACTCACTCACTCACTCACTCACTCACTCACTCACTCACTCACTCACTCACTCACTCACTCACTCACTCACTCATTCACTCACTCACTCACTCACTCACTCACTCACTCACTCACTCACTCACTCACTCACTCACTCACTCACTCACTCACTCACTCACTCACTCACTCACTCACTCACTCACTCACTCACTCGTTTACTCACTCACTCACTCACTCACTCACTCACTCACTCACTCACTCACTCACTCACTCACTCACTCACTCACTCACTCGCAATGGCAACTATTATGTATAATATCAATAATTATAGTACGAAACTGGAATACGTTTACGTTAAACCGAGACTCGTCATTTCCGATTGTGAAACTGAGCAAAATAGTTTATTACGCTTCAACGGACAGCGGAAGCCTAATTGTAGGTACGGAGGTAACCGGGCACTTTAACATACACTATTTGTTATAAGACTGTATTCAAATGCGCGCCATTTTGGAAAAGTGGCGTACAAATTTGTTACATTATACGACTGCGAGACATTAAATGATTTTTAGTGGTACAACAAAAATTCAAAATTAGCAAGACATCGATATATGTATCCTACGTTGATTGGGCAGTTTGGAATTTGTTTTTGCGCGGGTTATTTATTTGTGGGCACTGTGAAGTTGGACACAAGCGCTTGGGGTGAAGTTCCATGTTTCTACTGCAGTTCTATAATTCTACTGAAGCTCTTTGTTTTTACAGAATCGGCATATTATGAAACAGTCATCGTAAAAAATCTCAATTTACAAGATATTTTTTTCATATGAAACTCTCGTGACTCATGGTAAATTGGAACTCTGAAGACATGGTAGGCTTTTGTTAGATTAAAAAAATTATCACATTTCGTAGAAATCATGCTATTTAAAAAACGTTCAGAGCAGTGAGTAATGAAAAAGGGATGTACATAATGTACGTAAATTAATAAACCACCATACAATAAATCATCAATCAGCTTGAAACCCGATCATTTATGTAGCCGAACAAAGCCAGATATATTTTTTCGGCCAAACAAATTTTTTTTGTTAACAAACTTTATCTGGATTGTTTACGATTTTAGTTTTGAAACACAAAATGAATATTCATAATTTTGAAAAGTTTCTCTCGTATTTTGTATTCTGTAATTGGGTCACGGCAGTTCAACCAAGCACACAATGGGTGACACTGAAAAAACAGGTGCCACTTTCTGGAACACCTGAAGAGGAGAGACTAGAAGTCTACTACTGTATGTACTCCATATAGAAGATTACTCTATGCTATAAGTTCAGATAGCGCTTCATCGGTTTCAAAGTTGATGTAAAGGTTAAAAACAAAAGAAAAAATAACGCCCGGTGCTTTCTGGGCTTTGTTTCGGCCATAATTAAAGGATGACCTCATGGATAGAAGATGTCAAGCCCTGATCAAACAATGCAATACCTTTTTCTTTGATCAATAAGTATGGTTCGGCGGCCGGAAAGTCGTGCGATTCAACTCTATTCGTCAAGAGACGGACGATATTTCGTTCCTTTAATACGGTTCGTTAGAGCTTTTTCTGCGAGTATGTATCTCGATCTATACTATGTAATATGTAGCTTCGTCGTATCAGCTTGTATTATGCTTCATCGATTTCATGAACATGAACGAATAAAATGATTTCTTTGAGAATTTTTTGACTTTGAGGAATCTCACTTTACGAAAAGCCAAAATTGCCGAAAATTGAAATGACGAGCGATACAAAAGGTAATTTCATTTGATTTCGATCGTTTGTTTGTAACCATCTATCGACAATATAATCATTCTATCAACATCGGAAATGATATTGCTTTGGACAACTGAAAACCGTTATGGAGCGAAGCAAAACAGACGTCATGATACTGGATGAAATCTTTATTAAGCAATATCAAGACACTCACTCACTAACTCACTCACTCTCTCACTCACTCACTCACTCTCTTGCTAAAGCCAGTGAGATTTGAATTTTTCGTACGGTACATGAAGTGATTCATTGGAAATGAAATCCACTCAAAACAAGTGTAGCCTAGATCAATGCGATACATTTATTTCAATTTTAAAAACTTCGATCATTCGGCCGTGAAACAGGTGATGACAATAATTTTCATCCAAACAATGAATGTGATGGAGCTGCAATTGCGATTCGCAACTGAGGCACATAAAGGGTGTTGATGATTGATTTTGATTAGTACTTTTTAGAGTTCGATCGCTGGTTTCAGCTGATCCAACCTTCAAAAACTTTTTTTTCAAATTTGTTATGTGTACGATAACGATGGTTATTGAACAAGTGAAATGCTACTGTAAATAAATAACTTGATCATGACGCAGTTGAGCAAGCCCGGTTAGGATTTATCCTGGTGGTTTGTACAGGTATAACCTGGTGAATAACACCTACATTCAGTACTGTACAAACAAATATACGTTGAGAGTACATACATGTACCGATGTACATTTATGTAGGTTATGGTATCACTTACAATTTAAAGAGTTACAAAAATACTGTACATATTGTACATATGTATTTATGGACGTACATAAATACTGTAGGTAGATAAATAAAGTACGTTCATGCATGTAAACTGACAGTACTGTACTGCAGACGAAAACAGTTAAAATGTTTTGCAAATGCATTTTAGCAATAACATCTATCTAAAAATAATATCAGCTTAACACGTTATAAGAATGACATCAGTTCAACAACACCTAACTATAAATGAACATCGTACAGTATGTTTGTGGGGTTATCAAAAAGGATTAGCGTTAATGCATGTCTAATCCAAGCGGTGAAAGGACACTAGAGCATAGAAACAACAGGGTTGGGGAGTTTTTCACTTATTGCTCACAAAGCAATTTATTGTTGCTTTGCATGTTAATTTTTTATCGTACAAAAAATGTGATTTCTTTTTGTAAACCATGATCTTAATTTAACCAACCCGATAAGAAAATAGCCGATGTTAAACATATGTACGGCGACCTCACCGAAAATCATGTTACCGAATTTAACCGATGTACCTACTGTATGTACCCTACATAGTTTATTCCAGTCCTCGTTTTTATCTTTTCTGTAATTTACTATCTCAATGCGAGTAACAAATACGATTTGTAATACACAAAGGCGTGTGTTGCAAAGATTTGCCTGTCAGTGAAATAAATTATGAAATGGAGTGAAAATTCGTTCGTTTATTGATGAAGTTAATATTGAGTAAACCAATTCTTCCTCCTCAGGGACTAAAGGTTCCCTGTAATGAACTCGCAAATTGAAATTCAGTATTCTAACCCCCCAATCGTAAGATTTTTCCGTAAATCTGAAAAATTTCGAATTAATTACATACCTATTGACGCGAAATGACGAGCGCAGACAATTTCCCCAGTAAGATTTTTCTCCTTCAACAATATCAGAAAGTCTTACAACGTATTGCATAATGAAATACGACCAGTTTATGTACGGGAACGTGAATGTCAAAATTTCCGACGGCACACGTCAGAAAGTATAACGTTATTGAAATAATGGTACAGAGAGGTTGTGGAGGTGGCAGAAGGAATTGAAGTAAATAGTTAATGGAAGGGTTATACCGTCGTCAACGGATTGTGAGACTGAACTCGAAAACCATCCATTTGTTCTCAGTAAAACGTTTAAAAATACGTAAAAAGCTATCCATGACGTGATTGTGGGCAAAGGGCAACGCGTTATTGTCTGGTTTCGAATTTCGGGCCAACGGACCTTCAATATTTTATTCAAATTTTGAACATCTTTATTTATACTACCTTCAATCTTTATTTATATTTTCAACATCCTTAATAGATACAGTCTGCGTAGTTATATAAAAAACAAAGTCTACTCCACCGTAAGCTTATTTGGAAATGGTATAACCCAGCGGCAAGTTAAGCGTTT
>OZ038447.1:21001266-21006266 GCA_964036265.1 Daptonema setosum | reverse complement strand
CGTGAGTGAACTATGCACCACTCTAATAATTCATAAAAGGTTGTTCTGCTCGTTTTCATACGGTTTATTTATATGTTAGTGCAAGTTTGTGAAAAATATTACAGTTGAGTAAAAAAATTATTAATAAAAAAATCTACAAAAGTGAAAAAAACAAAGTTCACGTTTCAGTCAGATTCCACGGTGATCCAAAGTGTTCTGAATTAATGTGAAAACAACAGTTACAATACAAAGGTCAAACGGTTATCACCCGTGCGTAGCTTATTAACAAAAAAGACAAACAAGAGGTCGATGACGGTCAAAAGAACCATTATAAAGATTCTCCAAAGATCAGCGAAGGATTCGACAGCCTATAACCTACCGCAGAAAAAAACTAATTTTTTTAAACCGAAAATATAATTGTTATATAAAAAAACATTGAATTTTGCTGGTCACTCCAAATTTTCGTCCGCCACTGCAACACGTAAGTAAATAAAACATAATGAGACAATACAACAAATAATAACGCAGTTACACACACTTGTATTACAGAGACCGGTCGCACTGGGCGACGAGTCAATCTTCCAAAAAAAGTGAAATTTCCACAAAAATTGGGAATTTGAATTTTTGAATTTTTTACCTACACCAAGAAAAACCAAAAAAAATGGAAATGCCAAAGAGGGGGGAATTCCCCTTTTCCGTTCGACCCTCATTCGCTAATGGCCGATCGCGGCAAACAAGTTTTATGGTGGTTTACAATGGTGTAAAACTCGTTGAGTGGAGATGGTTTTTTCTCTAATCTGTCAAGTGGCAAAGGTTTTTTCTAATCCGTCACGATTAATTGTGGTTAGGAACTGGTTCTCGGAACATCTGAAAGAACAACTGCCCCCGACATCAAAGGACAAGTGAACGAAGATAAATGTGACAGATCTGGCTGATCAGAGATCACTTCAGAGTCACTTGGAGACTTTTATCGATCAATTGACTGGTACTTCATAGATCGATCAGCTTTCTTGTAATCAGAATTCAGATTTCAGATTCAGTTTTCATTTGGTAGATTCAATAATTAATTCTATGCAACCAAATCATTTGAGATATACATACCTCTTTATGTACTGTACATACACCACCTACATACTTCTTTGGTTTATAATTATAGATTAGGAGCTTCCTGATTCAGGGAAACACAAATATTTACAAGGGCACACTGTATACATAAACTGAAAACCATTACATACCTTTCAAATTCCAAAACGCTGTTCTTCCAGTATCTGCTTCTGCTTCCGCTAAGTCTCTCAGAACGATCAGAGTTCAGCAAACAAGTCTGCCCACGTTTGAAAACTGGTTCCGCTATGAGGTCACCTAACCTACAGAACACTTGAGAAAGCACCTGGTGATTGAGTGAACGCTGTCCGCCATTTTAACGGGAAAACTTTAAAACTAAAATTTTATGACGTATTTTTATAAGCTGTCTTGAGAAATTTTGAATCCGTTATTATGTAAATCCTTCATAATTTCATAAACTAGAATTCAATAATTCTAGTTCATTAGATCCAACTTTTGTATCATTGTAGTTTCATAATGTTGACGTTGCTGTTTAATGTTTTACGAGGTAGAATGTTACCTCCGAAATTTATATTCGAACTACATAGTGATGGTAATGGAATGGTACACATTGATCTTCATGCTATACTAATGCATGTAGAAATGTAAGTGAAGTTGAGTGAGTGAGTGATTCATTGATTGAGTGAGTGAGTGAGTGAGTGAGTGAGTGAGTGAGTGAGTGAGTGAGTGAGTGAGTGAGTGACTGAGTGAGTGAGTGAGTGAGTGAGTGAGTGAGTGAGTGAGTGAGTGAGTGAGTGAGTGAGTGAGTGAGTGAGTGAGTGAGTGAGTGAGTGAGTGAGTGAGTGAGTGAGTGAGTGAGAGAGAGAGTGAGTGAGTGAGTGGGTGAGTAGTAGAGCGGCGCGTGCCACATCTTTTTGTTCAGTATTTTACGGCTTTTATAGCCAGTTGAATGGTTCTTGTTCGTCAAAACTCTCTGCGAAAACCTGTTCCACGCGCGAAAACCATTTTGGCGCGCTTTCCGACTTAAAATTTTTTGTGTTCCGTCGTTTATAGATGAGCTTGATACAATGGATTGGCAGATAAAAATTCCAGTGACAAGATACCCTGACCAAGCTATAGCGATTTGTTTGCTTTAATCCATTGTGAAACCGAAGAATAGCCCCACACATTTTTCTCGGCGTCGACCCGATCTGTAGTATGTAGCTGCCTTTCCGGTGGTAAAGTGAAGATGACGAGGATTGACTGAATCACTCGACAAACACTCGACTTGGATCAATTTTGTGTGGAGTGAGTTACGTTGGAATGTTTGTTCTGGACTTGGATCAACTTCGTGAAAAAAATTGTGAAAATAAGTTTTTGATTTCAAAAGTCTGATATTATTTAAAATTGCGCGCAAAAATGTTCTTTGGAACACGACATCCTGGCTTTACGTTTTTATATTTTCACTTCAAATTCATGTTCTGCACTATTATGTTTCCTATTGACTTTCCTAGAATCTATGGGCTCGTGAATTGCCATCTCGTCTCGCTAATTTGTTTGAAACTCTATCATAAATAGAATACTTTTGTTTATTCTAATCCCTAAGTGAATTCTCATCCTGGCACCAACGGGTATACTTGTTTATTAACTCAGTTTACTACGCTTTTATTTGTTTTTCTCGATTTGATCAGAAACCATGAATTTTTCTGAAACTGAAAATACTCAGATCTGCTACATGTATGACTACATACCGTAAGACGGTTACCTTGAGTGCCTACTGTGATTTGGCGTTCTTATTTTTTTTCTGAAACCTTTCATCTTTCACACACGTATTATAGGTTATGGAATATTATTTGTTCAACATTGTTGAATAAAAAATTAGGCTTGAGAGAACATTGCTAGTCTTTTGGTGAATCTTTTTAATGACAATAACGTTTTTTAAGAACTGCAATCAGATTTAAAGCTTTACTACGATGGTAGGCGAATGTTCGACTGTACGAATTGAACAGACAATGTATCAAATATCCTAAAACCGTTTCATTCAAAATCTGACACTCATATCCCGATACTGAACAAATATTTCGTATTGTACATCTACTACATATACTTCCGTTGATTTCACAAAATAAATACAGTATAAACAAACAGTAACAAAATGAAACTATGCTATTAAAGGATCAATCAAAAATACTGAAACGATATAGGAAAATATCTTTTAAGAATCGAGAGATTCTTTTCCTGTTTTCTGACAAAGAACTATACTAATTTGAATTTTCAGATCAAAATGTTGTTAGGCCTCAGGCATTTAATCGTTGCTATTACGGTCATCGGAATTAGCGATGGTTAGTGAGTGAGTGAGTGAGTGAGTGAGTGAGTGAGTGAGTGAGTGAGTGAGTGAGTGAGTGAGTGAGTGAGTGAGTGAGTGAGTGAGTGAGTGAGTGAGTGAGTGAATTTATCTGCAGGGTACTACACACGATTACGTCGCCAATCTCGTCCACTACCCCGTGGTATTGTAATGGTTCCACTGACGGGAGGCAATTTTACAATGGGCATGGACGCAGAAAGACCAATCAGGTTAAGATATCAATCAAGCTTAGGCTTAGGCTAGACTAAGGTTTAAGATTATGTACATTCAATCGATTACAAACAAAACGTTTGCTTGATCGGGGGGAGGGGGGGGGCTTGAATGATGTGGTTAGGCTAAGACTTTTATACAGGGTGGCTGTAAAGTAACGACGCGTCTTCCGGCCGTCTAACTATTGCATTGCATGATTAACTTTTACATGCCAATTATATGTATTCATACCTGAAATTTCAGATTATGAGGTTCATTTTAGTGTAGGACTGCTGAAATTAATTTTTTTCTCAAAATTAACGGAAATTTCGTTATTTTTCAACAAAACTGACCGAAATTCCATGAAAACTGACCATAGTATTACGAATTAAGTATCAATTGGTTTCAACCAGGATTCATAATGATATAAACAAATGGTAAGTTGAGTTTTGTGTTAAAGAATTTATGAAAGAATTAGAATTCATAGTACTTCACTACCAAAAAGTCTCAATAAATGAAGAAAAAATGCGAAATTTGATAAAATTCCAAAATTTCGAAAATCAAAGATTCATGTTCTAAGTATGATTATCATACTTCCATAACTCCTATAACACAAATCTGGTGTCATAAGACACCATTAAGGGTCATAAAAGCATGATAATTGGTGGAAAATGCAGAAATAAGATTCTGATGTAAAAAGTGATATGTGAAAGCTGGCTTAATTTTCACCATTATATAATACCAATAGTGTTAGTTGGCGACGAAATTTCTTAAAAATCATTATTAAAATAGTGTGTAAACTTTTAGAATCCTATAACGCTTTTATTTTGGAAAAAAAATCCGTCTAGGAACCAAGAAGTAAAAAAATATTGCTTTTTGACATAAATTCCACAAAAGGCCTACAAATACATTATATTACGTTAAATCTGACCACATAATTCGATTTTTCAGGCGTTTTTACGCTAATTTGAATATAAAAACACGGATCACACAATATAATTTTTTTGAGAAATGGGCGGCCGAAAAACGCGTCGTTACTTTACAGCCACCCTGTATAGGTTAAGGCTTCACTTGATCACACGTTTGAAACTTTTGTCATGAACCAGATATTCATGCTTCCTGATCTTGAGAAAGTACGTCGTTATTCAAATGATTGATGAAGATGTTCAATGCTAAATAAATGTAAACATTTAAATAATAATTCCTCTCATAAATGATGTTAAACGAAATGGTTAAATGTGATAATATCAAGGAACTGGGAACTTTTGCAGGCAGTTCCAGTATGAGCGAATGCCAGCGCATGTGGTCACGTTGGATCCATTTCAGATGGCTGACACAGAGACGACTAACGCTCAGTTCGTACCTTAAATTTTATTTTCTCACATTTCTGTCATCAGACTGAAGAAAATTGTAGATGACAATTTTG
>OZ038447.1:20981266-20998766 GCA_964036265.1 Daptonema setosum | reverse complement strand
TGCAGCGGCAACCCCACAAGGCGGAGTCTAGTGGCGCCGAGCGGGCCATACTTAAGAGCGCCTCTGCGGCCAGTTCAGTCAGTTCAGTCAGTGTGCATCTTGTCGAACGTAATAAAGTAAAGTAAATTATCTACTCGGGAACTTTGTTACTATTAAATAAGAGACACACTCTACATGTTAGAACACTAACACAGTATAGATCAATTAAAATTATGTTAATGATACGGAACAGTATGGATGGAACAGCTTCTTACGTAATCCATTGACAACCACCCTGATAGAAAAAAGGTGAAAAACCACTGTTATATAAGTTCCATTCACTGGCGTGGCGGATAAACGAAACCTTCAAAGGGAGGGGAATTTTTCTAAAGAGGGGGGATTGGCAAAACTATGGTCATTTAATACACCTTAGGGGACAAATTCTCCTTTTCTAAACCGCAAAAAAGGGGAGGAGATCCACTTTTGCCTCCTTTTCTCGTCCGCTATTGGTTCCAATGTAAACAACTGTGACTTCCTCGTAGTTCAGGCCGGACATGCGGTGTTATCGACTATTATGTCAATAATATAGTTTGACTGACATGGTAGCATTCATATCTGCATTATTCACCTAAGGTACCTCCTTATAGTTACTATTAATCATGGTGCTAATACCTGTTGTGCCCTAAAACGCGAGGTCATAGGCAGAGCCGACAGTAGCGGATGAGATGGGGAAAGACAAAAATCCCCTAAAACGGCTAACTGAACGCATCTCTACTGCGTGCACACCTAACAGCAGCGGATGAGATGGGGGGGGGGGGGTGTTGAAAAATTGAATCCCCCTAAGCGGGTAACATATGTAGGGTTTTTAAAACAATACTTTTGATAACATCGCTGAACTAATTCATTGTTGAAACTTATGGTTTCGGCATAATCAAATTCGGCTTTATCTCTGTTCGGCATAGTCAAATTCGGCATAACCATTTTCGGCTTAATCAAATTCGGCCTAATCCCCGTTCGGCCTAATCATTTTCGGCATAGTCAAATTCGGCATAGTCAAATTCGGCCTAGTCATTTTCGGCCAAGTCAAATTCGGCATAGTCATTTTCGGCCTATTCAACGGTGCCCGAATGACAGACTGACTGAATGATTGACTGACTGACTGTTGAAAATATCCAGCCCAATGGGAGTATGCTGCCAAAGCCGGCCCAATGAATCTACAGTACGCGACTGATGATGGCACTATCGATCCGACCAAGGTTATTAGATTTGGACTAATTAACAATTTAATTCCAACGTTACATACTTTACTGCGCACAAAAAAAATCGAGAGATGGAAGGTGCATGCTTTTTACATGATATACTATTTCACGCTGTGTCTGATTTCTTGTACGAATGTGATAACGGTTCGTTAGAAAATGATCAAGAAAACAAGAAAACCTGGCCAACCCAATAACTTGGTCAAGGTATGGACACGCTACGCCAACAATGTATAAAAGGTAATAGTCGGTTGTTGTCCATGTGAAATGTATAAAAAATGATTTTTTTCAAAAGTTTGAATGCGCGCCAAAAGCAGACTTGAATTCAAACCGCTTGTCAAAAACTTACAGAGTAACAAGAAACCCAGAATAGGCTATAATCCCTTATAAATGGTATACAGGAGAACTCTTATATTTCTCAGGAGAATATTTCCATTATCAATTCAGGCCAACTACAACATTGGTGGTATCGGCACGACAGCACTCGGCCACAATCTGCCTGTCAGGAGCTACCCGCCGAATCCGTTTGGCTTGTACGAGATGAGTGGCAACGTATGGGAATGGTTGGGATACCATTTTACGGTTGTATTACAATACGATTCACCTATCCAGGGTTGCTTGTTATTCAGAAAGTTTTGGGCGCACAGTTTGAATGCCAATCAAATAATATACCATAATTTACGGTGTTTATTACTGGCTTTATTTATGTTCCGTAATTATTCAGTTATTTAAGTTAGGATAAGTGGGTAATTAAATTGGGTTAAGTAGGTATTCAATTTAGGTTAAGTAGGTATTCAAGTTAGGTAGGAATCAGTTAGGTTTATTAGGTATTTAAGTTAGGCTTAAGGTAGGTTAAGTTCCCACAATCATTAAATAACAATGGACTGCTAAAATTTTTACGTTCGTCACCAACAGTTAAATCAATACGTACTGTAAAACAGATAACAAAATACACACATATTTTAACTTTTACATGTAAAAATGAGAAACAGAACATTGCGGCTCGGAATTTAAATTTGACTTCCATTCGTCTCATGATTTCTTCTTCTATCAGCCTTCATAGTCAGCAGCCTCCATAGTCAGCCGCTGTTGATTTTTGTCGTAGGACAGCTGATGACTCAAGAAGTTGCATTTGACTCAACTCAACCGATGTTTTGATGTTCCAGGATACGTCCTGTATAACAGATTACGGTAGCTGCTTAGCCGGTAATCATTATCAAATATTCCTAATTTAGTGCCTTGGAATCGGTAGCTCATTCTTCGCATATTGAAAAAAACGGCAGATTTTTCATTAGCACCAAGTAATGACTGTTCATTCGAGCGTTTCGTAGATTGTTGTAAAACAAGTTTTGAACAATATGCAACACTGAAATACGTTTGCAAATATGTTCCAATGATGGCTGCCTTGATAAAATATGTAGTTCAGCAAGGTCGTCTGTCTTGCAATTTCGCATAAGGTCATCACAAATGAGTACAGATGAGTAATTTTGGCGTATTTCAACCTTTTTTTGGCGCACTCCACATTTGTTATATTTTCTATAAAGTTGACAAGGAAATTGAACTGATGAAGACATCTTGCCACTCCGTATACGCCCAGTAAATATTCTCAGGTGATGGAGTAATCAGATGTTATAGTTAATAAATTTCATACGAACAAGCATAAAGTTCATGAACCAGCAGCAAGCATGAATGAAACAAAATATTCAATGGGAAAATCAACGCGACCACGTTAAAAGTGACATCTTGGCGACGCATGAGATTTAACGCTAGAAAAGATAAACCAGAATGGCTCACTGGCTTTGTCAAATAAATGCTTATAATCGTACAGTTCGTAGGAATGGCCGCGGACAATATATAATGATACAAATTTATGTATCGTATATTATAAGCGGGGCAGGTGGATAACTGATCCAGTCATCGATCGATTAAACGAGGATCACCGCCTCACGAATTTTGGTTTGATTTCAAGATGGCATACGTTAATTTTTTCCAATTCATACATAGCTTACCTGCTTGGTTTTCATTGAATATCCGATCACATGCCTCTGATTCGTTCCAGGTGAACTGGCAGTTCGAGCTGAGTTTCTAAATGGTTGGGTTCATACACATTGCAGATTGTTATAATATGGGAGTTCTCACTGATATGGACAAAAAGTTAGCAGTGACCTGTTTCTTCAGAATATACTTCTCAATTCCAAACAGACCAACAAAGTCAACTCGGGGTTTCGGTTTCGGTTTCGGTTAGATCCTGTTCGGAGGTATTTCAGTTTAAGGGCAGTTGCAGGTATTTTTTCTGAATTCACTAATCGAGATCCAATCGGCTGATTTAGACATGTCGCAGGTTCCAAAGCTACATAGTGATCCATTGGCTCTGTAGATCTTCCATACTTTCCTCAAAATCATGCCTGGTTCACTCTGCGGGACGGAGGGTAAAGCGAGTTGAATGTTCCATGCTGCTTGCTGGCACATGCAACTTTGAAACCGTGAAGCAGCAGACTTTCCTTTTTGTATAACAAAGCAGGCAAAGCAAACGTAATATATGGTTAAACTAAAAAGTATATTCCAATCGGAGTACTCTGTGTCTAAGATGTAATATCGATCTATGGATTCTGGAAATTGAAACTCATCTCCGGTAAGATGATTATCTTTCGTAAACAAAGTGATTTCGGTTAGGGGCTTGCGGGTATTTATGTATTCTTTTTTTATTAACCAACCGGAAGTCAGCTGACTCGGAAGTGTCGTCCACGTGTGCAATGTTAACCCCTTCTAGATGTTTCATCCTCTCCTCGCCATCCTGCCTGGTACACTTTGATGGACGGCAGATATAGAGCGTCGTTGAACGTCCCATGACGTCACAAAAACGTTTCACCACAACGATGCAAGAGTTTCGCCGCAGTTCTTCAATTTCCCAGCAGGCAAACATCGAAAAATTTCCTTACTTTCCAGTCGTGTTCACATACCTTGAGAAAGTAATGTAATGTAAATGAGTGCATTTGATTCATTGAGTTATTATTCAGTAACTTTTCCACCAAGAAATCTTTCCCGTCACTTTCCGCTTTCATCACCTCATCCGACAAAATTATTGATGATCGGATGACCGAGTGCCGTGGCGGTGATGTAATTGTGGTACATTTTGTTTTAATCACTTTGATCTGCGCTGGCTTTTGATACATTCAATTATTGATACAAATAAATAAATAACAGTAAGATAGTATTATGGAAGGACGACAGGCAACAATGTTAAGTTAGCATAAATGATTTTGCGTGCACTTTCGGAGGTTTACAGCAGACTTTCCTGTATCCAACCTTGTGAACGCCGTATGATTTTCGTTGCTCTCGAGTCGTGTTCGCATACCACGGTGGGTAACCTGTGTAGGAGTGGATTTGACTTTTTGTCTTATTTCTTCAACAGGTTTTCTGTATCTTCATCAAGTAGTTATTCCACGTACACGCAGTGCGAGAAGTGTAGTGGCACATCCAATTAGTGGTGCAACGTATAACAGTAAGATAGCACATCCGGTATACCATACCGATCAGTGTAACGTCAGTGTAACGTCAGTGTAACGTCAGTGTAACGTCAGTGTAACGTCAGTGTAACGTCAGTGGTGATATATGTATTTCTCCAACACATTACAGCTTTGACGTTGGAGACCGGTGAACTTACCACAAAATTTACAACACTGTAAGTACATAACCTTAATAAGTGAAAGTCATAATCAATGGTCTCAGTTGTCAAACGTTGTATCGTAACCGAAATAACCTGACAATCATTGCTAGCCTCACCAACTGGTGTGTGGCACAAGACTATTGGAGATGTTTTGGTACGCGACCGCGAGGCTAAGGACGCGGTGTTCCGGTGCCACTTCTGGGCACTCGGTTCGGGTGACGT
Organism: Daptonema setosum; assembly: GCA_964036265.1. NCBI lineage: Eukaryota > Metazoa > Nematoda > Chromadorea > Monhysterida > Xyalidae > Daptonema > Daptonema setosum. The sequence goes on along the minus strand of OZ038447.1, from coordinate 20,993,642 downwards.
TATTCGTGAGGAAGCGATGTAACATCTATAGAGTGCAATTTCTTCGATTGACCAAGAACATTTGTGTCAATTCGGATGCTGAATGAACCGGATTCGAAAACAGTTTATTTCGCTTTGTGTTATCAAAAAATCATGGAGGTACATATGTAGTTCAGTTAATGGAGGTATATACGTATGTATCTATAATATTTATTCATATACTTCTTACCACTGCTTGCATGCTGGTAATAGCCGTTAACACACCTGTGGTATTTTAAGTTATACTTGATTAACGACATCTTAACGACAGTCATCTTATGTATGTACATAGGCTTTCTAAAAAATATCGTGGTACATAGTTATCTTTCTTCTTTGACTTTCTTAACGAAAATTCTAAATCCAACAGGTTTTTTTTATTTTGGTTTGCATTATTCATGATTATCGTAATATATCGGAGGAATATGTATGTCATTATTTCATAAAAAAGCTTATCTTAACCAAGTAATATTTAGGGAGCGGACTAGCGTCCGTCTTAATGGAAGTTATGTATTCTACTTGTACAGATCATATACAGTATGCATACACTCTTGACCGTCCCTTGATTATTGGAAGTTACAGATCATAAACAGTATGCATACATATAAAAACTTGATCTCTTTAATAGCAACAAAATCTGGAATTTTATACTGTAAAGAGAACTTGTATTGTTCACCATTTGTCGGTCGGTTGTTCCATCCATCGTTTCATGGTGCCGGGTATCACGGTTACCTGGAACAAGTGAACGTTTTCAAAATGTAATAAAAGCAATTAGAACTAACCATGTCAAACAGAGCCTTCAAACCACACGAACAAACGAATCTGAAAAACAACGGTTCAACATGAATCTTTTTTTAATCCATCTCATAAACCCCTTACTTTTTTCTCTTTTTAAAACCCTATTATTTCAATGGGAAAATAACAAAAATACCAGAGAGAAATGTATGTATGTGTTTTATGTAAAACGAATTACATAGTGCCTGTTGTTCGTCCATCTGGATGGAGTGAGAATAAATCGTGTTTATCATTCGGACCTTTAAATTGAATAGAAAACACATCCGGCGCGTCATAAACGGTTAGGAAGATAACGAAATCCAGCGATGCCAGATTCTGCCTTGATTTGAATCAAAACGCGGATGAACAAATAAGCGTTAACTAACCGATTTCACTGAAAGAGCATCAATATTCAGTACCCAAGACAATCTTCCTTGGTTGAAAAACTGTTTTTTGTTAAGGAAATTATCTCAATGTTTGCTGAGTCTATAGTTTAACGACGGCGCGAGCCAAGCGATGATATCATCCACATACATAAACAACAAAGGCTTGACAGAAATGCTCGTTTGGCAATTTCATATGAAATAGATAAACAAAACAGAAATAATCAAATACCAGACGAGAATCCATTGCTTTGATGATTTGTGTGGGACTTATTTTAATTAAAATAATAATAAAAATAGATGCTCAATAGTTAAGTTCGGCATCGGCGGCATATTAATACTTTTGTTACAAGCTTTCTTAATGTACTCAATCAGTCACTTATGAACTCACTCACTCACTCACTCACTCACTCACTCACTCACTCACTCACTCACTCACTCACTCACTCACTCACTCACTCACTCACTCACTCACTCACTCACTCACTCACTCATTCACTCACTCACTCACTCACTCACTCACTCACTCACTCACTCACTCACTCACTCACTCACTCACTCACTCACTCACTCACTCAGCGATGGGTAAAATGTGAAGGCTTCACTGAATCTTCATTTGAAGCCTTCACAAAGGGATGAAGCCTTCATTCTGAGTCAATCTTCACCGAATCTTCAATGAAGCCTTCATTTTGAATGAATCTTCACGAAGCCTTCATAAATGAATCTTCACTCGATACATAATTTGCTCGTGCTGAATGATTTGCTTTCCTGATCGTCGCCGCTGATCACACATCGTTTCCAACAATTGAAATGCAGTTGGTTTTATGGATGGAAAAGTTTTACAAACGTGATTATGCTTGCCGATTTATATTTTTGAGCCGCACAAAAGGTGCGCCCGCAACTAGATAATTAGGGTAATTAATTACTGTGAGAAAGTAATACCGTAACTTAAACCGTGAAGTTTGTATGTGAATTTTTAAAAGTTGCGAGTAATTGAGTGAGTGAGTGAGTGAGTGAGTGAGTGAGTGAGTGAGTGAGTGAGTGGGTGAATGGGTGAGCGACTGAGTGATTGAATGACCGAATGAGTGAGTGACTCAGCGATTGAGTGAGTGAGTTAGTGAGCGAGTGAGTGAGTAAGTTAGTGAGTGAGTGAGGCAATTTTCCAAAACCCAGTAAAAATCCTAGAATTTTTTTAAACTGCAAAAACCGTCATACAAACCATTTTACTTCTGCAAATCCAAAATAAAAAACGCAAATTTTGGATTTTTGAAAAAAATTTTTGTTAAAAAAATTTTATGTGACAAGTTACATGCATACGTTAAAATTCGGTGTTCAATGCGTGTAAAATAACATACTGTCTTTGATTTTTTTTCATTTAGTGTAGCTCTGCATATTCTCAAATGCAAACTCGCAAGTGGGCTAACTTCTAGAGACCGAAAATATGGCAGAAAAAAACGCTCAAAAATTGCGTGATCAAATCAGCTTGAAATACGGTTTTAAGGAAAGTGTGCCATTTCAGTTTTTCAAATCCAAAATAGAAGGTTTTCTAAAGAATTTCTCATTGAAAAAAATCAATTGTTATCAAAAAGGTATTTTCCTGTAAATAATTAGAAATTAAATTAAAAATGGCTTCAAATAAATTGCTGATGATTTGAGCAGACAAGTTTCAACCGTGGATGACATGTTACTCGTTGGCTTGGCAGGCTGTGGAATTGACGATTAGTTGCTGTTTCTTTACGATTTATTAATTTTTTTTCAATATTGTTCAGCAGTCAACCGTTTATATAACTTTCTATGGTTTATGCTTAATTTAATACGCTGTTATAACAAAAATGTTTATTATTATGCCTCGGTTTTTGCTTCCCCGACACATTTTTCTAGGTTGCTGACGATTTCGGTGAAAGACGAAGCCTTTGGTCTCGGTGGTTCTTCGATGGTCGGTGGATGCGGTGCGGGCTCTCACTCCAAAAATGACGATTAGTTTTTGGGTTTTGTTCATTTAATTATTTGGTTTCAGCAATTTATGAGTTTTAGGGGCTTTAATCTCGAGTTTCGCATCTCTGGAGGGTACGTTTATAGTCTTACCTGGGAATTCCCTGGAACTTCCAGGGAATTTATAGAAAATGAAAATGTATAGAAAAAGTTTCCAGGGAAAGTTCAGGAAGACTATAAAGGTACCCAAAGTGAGTCAGCGCGCTAGGCAGCTGGTCGTTAAATGGTTCCCGGCCATCTGTGCCGATGTGAAAGCGTTTTCCGTTTAACGAGGTTTGAAAGTCAAAGTGGTTTTAAAATTTTCTTACAACGCTTTACTGTACGTTAACCCCCGATAACCTTCTGTGAGGCTTCAGCCGTAGGCCGCATTTTCGAGCACCGCGAAGCGGAGGTGTTGTCCAGCGTGGCATATAGTCAATCAAGGGGAGTTGCAATGAGGGAAGTTTTGTAATGCACCCGGTTTTTGCTTCCCCGAAACATTTTTTTCAGGTTAACAACGGTTGATGAACCCGTGTTCTTCCGGAGCAGTTCTTCAACGGTGGCAATGTTGCGGAAGCAATTTTAGGTTGGTTTATTTGCTGAAAGTTCTGTTTTTAAATAGTTTTAAGTTAGGTTCGACGGTTTAGTCCGACTATCTTGAAATATTTTCCCTTCCTTTCCTGCTGTATTTCCGAGCAAGTTGAATAGGAAATGAACTCATCACGTTTCACAGCCAAAAGTATAGTCGCACAAGAGGTTAAAGCTTGTTGGAATGACCGACGATATCATCATTTTTCCTTTCATCAATAGTTGTGTTTTAAGACGAAAACTGTAGTTCGTGCACTTGGCTCTCAATGTTAACACGGCTATTTTCTAGTTGTCGGATGCGCTACAAAACTGAGCTCGAGTGTCCTGCTTTTTTTATTTACTCGCGTTTACTAAAAAGGCACCATTTTACACTACTCTTTTTCAGTCTGCATTGCTTCCAAACGATGACGGGCGTTAAGTTTGTGGCCGTGGCAGATGCGATGACAGCCAATCTTGATCAGCTCCTGCGAAGGATTTATGAGTTTTACTCGGTCTACGCGTTGAAGAATCCGTTCTACTCCATGGACATGCCGATTCGATGTGAGTTGTTTGATACAAATCTGCAGTCATTAGTGGATAGATTCAATAAGTCTGGCGTTCTCGCTGTTTGAGTGAATGAGAGCCCAATTACGATATATATATATAATATATGAAATGTAGATAGTACGTTTCTGAATCTCAATTCCGGGAGACGTGAGTAATTCTTCATTCTAGTTCTTAGTCTTATCGGGATTTGGGAAGACCATGAAAATTATTCATTGAGACTCCTGATTAACTTATCTTATAAACTGTACTTATTTGCCGTTCGATGCTTATGTAAATTACTTCCATCAATTATGCTGTGAGAATAATTATTCGTATGCTTTGGTTTTATGAAAGTAAAAAATATATTGGATAAATTTGTAAGTTGTTTGTTGCTCTATTTTGTGCTGTTCTCGTTGCGCTATGTGGAACGATGATTGCCTGACCGGTGATCGTACATATACTATATTTGTGTTTATTGTTGTATATTCGACCAAACCTAACGGTTCATTTGAGTAATATTTTTTGCAAATACAGACCTTTCTTAACGAAAATGGCAGACGTCAAGCAGCAATATGCCGGTCTTAAGTCAGTACCTGGTCAGATGGGCTATCAGGTGATAACGCGCGATGGGGCTGTCATTTTGGTGGGTTGGCGATCTTTCCGTCATTTGTTTTTTAGCAGTTTCGGTCAAAATCCGTTTCTTATGTGTACTCGTCCATTTACATAGAAATATTTATTGCAGTCGTCGGGTGATCTGCAAAATCGAGATGGGTTTGCGAGCACGGTGGCTAAGATGGTTTCTGTCGCTGACTTCCAACCGCTCAACGAACAGTACAAGAGAATCAACGGTGAGTTTTGTCTGTTAACGGATTACATTTATTTTTGAACTTTTTATGATTGTTCTTTATTTTCTGTTTTTAGTGTAATAAATCAATGTTCACTCATTTTTAGTCCGTTTTGAATGTATTGCTATGGCAAACTTTTAGTATATTTATTTTTAAAATTAGTATATTTGTTTTCGACTAAACTCTACTTTAACTATTTTATTTACTCTACTGCTTCTGTTTCAGTATATTACGACGCCCACTATCATTCGATATGCCGTGCTGGTGACAAGATCTTTGTAGTGAAATGTCGCTTCGATTCGACTGAGCCAGTCAACACGTAACCGATGTGCGGTTGCTATTCTCTTCTCTACTCTCTATCGTCACCACAACAGAGCTGTGATTATTATTTCTATTTTTGCTTATATCTAAGCACATAAGCAAGCAACCCCAGTTTTATATCAGACATTACTGATCTGAGGTCGAAAGCTATTTTAAAACTTTTATTTATGTTATTTTAATTTGGATTGAATCATTTTATCACTCTGATATTCTGGGTGCTTTGTATTTATTCCCTGAAACTTTTGTACACAAACCTGATTATCACTTATTGTGTACTGTATGGGTATATGGGTGATGGTCATAAATTAGGGTGCGCATGTCATCTAAAGTGCTGTCACATATCCAATTTCGGTTTATTCTGATATGCTATCATGTGCTCTAACCCAATCCGGTGTGTGTACAAAAATTAGAACTTTATTCTTGCCTAAAACTTGTATTATAAGAGCCCTTGTTTATGGGACATAACTTGTATGGGTGATGGTCATAAATTAGGGTGCGCATGTCATCTAAAGTGCTGTCACATATCCAATTTCGGTTTATTCTGATATGCTATCATGTGCTCTAACCCAATCCGGTGTGTGTACAAAAATTAGAACTTTATTCTTGCCTAAAACTTGTATTATAAGAGCCCTTGTTTATGGGACATAACTTGTATGGGTGATGGTCATAAATGGGGGTGCGCATGTCATCTAAAGTGCTGTCACATATCCAATTTCGGTTTATTCTGATAGGCTATCATGTGCTCTAACCCAATCCGGTGTGTGTACAAAAATTAGAACTTTATTCTTGCCTTAAACTTAAATTATAAGAGCCCTTGTTTATGGGACATAACTTGTATGGGTGATGGTCATAAATTAGGGTGCGCATGTCATCTAAAGTGCTGTCACATATCCAATTTCTATTTATTCTGATAGGCTATCATGTGCTCTAACCCAATCCGGTGTGTGTACAAAAATTAGAACTTTATTCTTGCCTAAAACTTGTATTATAAGAGCCCTTGTTTATGGGACATAACTTGTACGGGTGATGGTCATAAATGAGGGTGCGCATGTCATCTAAAGTGCTGTCACATATCCAATTTCTATTTATTCTGATAGGCTATCATGTGCTCTAACCCAATCCGGTGTGTGTACAAAAATTAGAACTTTATTCTTGCCTAAAACTTGTATTATAAGAGCCCTTGTTTATGGGACATAACTTGTACGGGTGATGGTCATAAATGAGGGTGCGCATGTCATCTAAAGTGCTGTCACATATCCAATTTCGGTTTATTCTGATAGGCTATCATTTGCTCTAACCCAATCCGGTGTGTGTACAAAAATTAGAACTTTATTCTTGCCTAAAACTTGTATTATAAGAGCCCTTGTTTATGGGACATAACTTGTATGGGTGACGGTCATAAATGAGGGTGCGCATGTCATCTAAAGTGCTGTCACATATCCAATTTCGGTTTATTCTGATATGCTATCATGTGCTCTAACCCAATCCGGTGTGTGTACAAAAATTAGAACTTTATTCTTGCCTAAAACTTGTATTATAAGAGCCCTTGTTTATGGGACATAACTTGTATGGGTGATGGTCATAAATGGGGGTGCGCATGTCATCTAAAGTGCTGTCACATATCCAATTTCGGTTTATTCTGATAGGCTATCATTTGCTCTAACCCAATCCGGTGTGTGTACAAAAATTAGAACTTTATTCTTGCCTAAAACTTGTATTATAAGAGCCCTTGTTTATGGGACATAACTTGTATGGGTGACGGTCATAAATGAGGGTGCGCATGTCATCTAAAGTGCTGTCACATATCCAATTTCGGTTTATTCTGATATGCTATCATGTGCTCTAACCCAATCCGGTGTGTGTACAAAAATTAGAACTTTATTCTTGCCTAAAACTTGTATTATAAGAGCCCTTGTTTATGGGACATAACTTGTATGGGTGATGGTCATAAATTAGGGTGCGCATGTCATCTAAAGTGCTGTCACATATCCAATTTCGGTTTATTCTGATATGCTATCATGTGCTCTAACCCAATCCGGTGTGTGTACAAAAATTAGAACTTTATTCTTGCCTAAAACTTGTATTATAAGAGCCCTTGTTTATGGGACATAACTTGTATGGGTGATGGTCATAAATGGGGGTGCGCATGTCATCTAAAGTGCTGTCACATATCCAATTTCGGTTTATTCTGATAGGCTATCATGTGCTCTAACCCAATCCGGTGTGTGTACAAAAATTAGAACTTTATTCTTGCCTTAAACTTAAATTATAAGAGCCCTTGTTTATGGGACATAACTTGTATGGGTGATGGTCATAAATTAGGGTGCGCATGTCATCTAAAGTGCTGTCACATATCCAATTTCTATTTATTCTGATAGGCTATCATGTGCTCTAACCCAATCCGGTGTGTGTACAAAAATTAGAACTTTATTCTTGCCTAAAACTTGTATTATAAGAGCCCTTGTTTATGGGACATAACTTGTACGGGTGATGGTCATAAATGAGGGTGCGCATGTCATCTAAAGTGCTGTCACATATCCAATTTCTATTTATTCTGATAGGCTATCATGTGCTCTAACCCAATCCGGTGTGTGTACAAAAATTAGAACTTTATTCTTGCCTAAAACTTGTATTATAAGAGCCCTTGTTTATGGGACATAACTTGTACGGGTGATGGTCATAAATGAGGGTGCGCATGTCATCTAAAGTGCTGTCACATATCCAATTTCGGTTTATTCTGATAGGCTATCATGTGCTCTAACCCAATCCGGTGTGTGTACAAAAATTAGAACTTTATTCTTGCCTAAAACTTGTATTATAAGAGCCCTTGTTTATGGGACATAACTTGTATGGGTGATGGTCATAAATGGGGGTGCGCATGTCATCTAAAGTGCTGTCACATATCCAATTTCGGTTTATTCTGATAGGCTATCATTTGCTCTAACCCAATCCGGTGTGTGTACAAAAATTAGAACTTTATTCTTGCCTAAAACTTGTATTATAAGAGCCCTTGTTTATGGGACATAACTTGTATGGGTGACGGTCATAAATGAGGGTGCGCATGTCATCTAAAGTGCTGTCACATATCCAATTTCGGTTTATTCTGATATGCTATCATGTGCTCTAACCCAATCCGGTGTGTGTACAAAAATTAGAACTTTATTCTTGCCTAAAACTTGTATTATAAGAGCCCTTGTTTATGGGACATAACTTGTATGGGTGATGGTCATAAATGGGGGTGCGCATGTCATCTAAAGTGCTGTCACATATCCAATTTCGGTTTATTCTGATAGGCTATCATGTGCTCTAACCCAATCCGGTGTGTGTACAAAAATTAGAACTTTATTCTTGCCTAAAACTTGTATTATAAGAGCCCTTGTTTATGGGACATAACTTGTATGGGTGATGGTCATAAATGGGGGTGCGCATGTCATCTAAAGTGCTGTCACATATCCAATTTCGGTTTGCAGGAGCTTCCGTCATTATCGAGATTGGCTGCCGACCTGCTGGCAGTACCGTCAAGTTCAGCGGCCACCGAACGACTCTTCAGTGTGTGCCGAGTCGTTCTGGGTCAACAGAGACACCGACTCAATGCTACCAATCTGGAGCAAGAAGTCCTGTATCACAGAAACCTTGATCTCATCGAGTCGTACGGTGCAACGTTGCTCGATCTGGAAGATTCGTAATTCCGTTCATGTGATTGAAATTAAATATCAACTGAGCCAAAAAAGTTAAAAATTTCAAGTTCCTGTTGAGATTCGAACCTACTATCTTTTTTTGTACACAGACGTGCTACAAACTGCACCACAGGTACTCCTATCTAGCTGTGATGTTGCTGGTTGACCTCTTGCAGTCAGATATTTTTCGTGTGTGACTTGTCATGTATTACAACACGTCTTTTTTGACTAGTTTATTTTTCCTTTTCACTTACTCTGATATATAACTTACATAAACCCGGTGATGCGCTGCTTGATTTTGCTCTATTGATTTTACCCCGGTGAATTTTTTCTCGTTGTCTGATCTTTCAATGAAGTTTATTAAACCCGTGATTTGTTTCAATGTCGAGAATGTATAATACATATCATGGGTCTGTCTGTAGTCAGTCCCATATATGTTTGTTAATTTGCATGGATCTGTCCTGCATGGATATTCTGGAAAAGCTGCTGGAATTTGGATGTAACATGGAAATGTGTGAAGCCTTCATTCTAAGTCAATCTTCACCGAATCTTCAATGAAGCCTTCATTTTGAATGAATCTTCAAGAAGCCTTCAAAGATGAATCTTCAGCCTTTGAAGATTCAGTGAAGCCTTCACATTTTACCCATCGCTGCACTCACTCACTCACTCACTCACTCACTCACTCACTAACTCACTCACTCACTCACTCACTCACTCACTCACTCACTCACTCGCTCACTCACTCACTCAGTCACTCACTTACTCACTCAAAAATACTAAGGTGTGCCGACTGGTTCGATGATTACACCCCTGAGCTCCAAGTTAATCCAGTTGGTACAATCGGGAAGTATTCCAGTGGATTTATGGGAGAGCCCTTGGAAACAAACACAACTTGTATTGGGATGCCCGGTTAGTGAATGGGTGAATGAATGAGTGAGTGAGTGAGTGAGTGAGTGAGTGAGTGAGTGAGTGAGTGAGTGAGTGAGTGAGTGAGTGAGTGAGTGAGTGAGTGAGTGAGTGAGTGAGTGAGTGAGTGAGTGAGTGAGTGAGTGAGTGAGTGAGTGAGTGAGTGAGTGAGTGAGTGAGTGAGTGAGTGAGTGAGTGAGTGAGTGAGTGAGTGAGTGAGTGAGTGAGTGAGTGAGTGAGTGAGTGAGTGAGTGAGTGAGTGAGTGAGTGAGTGAGTGAGTGAGTGAGTGAGTGAGTGAGTGAGTGAGTGAGTGAGTGAGTGAGTGAGTGAGTGAGTGAGTGAGTGAGTGAGTGAGTGAGTGAGTGAGTGAGTGAGTGAGTGAGTGAGTGAGTGAGTGAGTGAGTGAGTGAGTGAGTGAGTGAGTGAGTGAGTGAGTGAGTGAGTGAGTGAGTGAGTGAGTGAGTGAGTAAGTGAGTGAGTGAGTGAGTGAGTGAGTGACGGAGTGAGTGAGTGATTAAATGAGTGAATGTGTTAAGGAGTGTGTGAATGAGCGTGTGAGTTATTGAACTCCAATACAGGACGCGAGTACACGTGTGATGCACGCGTTAAACGTGGTGGCTCATGGAACTATCACGAAACAGCACAGCAGACTTCATTCAGGTTGGTGTTGGTCACAGGTTGAGTCAGTTAGTCAGTCAGTCAGTCAGTCATTTATTCAGTTAACCAGTCAGTCATTCAGTCAGTCAGTCAACTATTTACAGAGAGAAGGACTTCACCTGGCGTGGAAATGATCATTTTGGATTTCGTATTGCGATTAACGGCGAACCGGATAACCAGTTTTCTGGTTACGGTAGTTTGACTACCAGCACCAAGAAGGCAGAGTCCGCCTACAGTTATACAATGGTCGACAGAGTACTGGATGGTAAGTGAGTGAGTGAGTGAGTGAGTGAGTGAGTGAGTGAGTGAGTGAGTGAGTGAGTGAGTGAGTGGGTGAGTGAGTGACTGAGTGAGTGAGTGAGTGAGTGATTGAGTGATTGAGTGAGTGAGTGAGTGAGTGAGTGAGTGAGTGAGTGAGTGAGTGAGTGAGTGAGTGAGTGAGTGAGTGAGTGAGTGAGTGAGTGAGTGAGTGAGTGAGTGAGTGAGTGAGTGAGTGAGTGAGTGAGTGAGTGAGTGAGTGAGTGAGTGAGTGAGTGAGTGAGTGAGTGAGTGAGTGAGTGAGTGAGTGAGAGAGTGAGTGAGTGAGTGAGTGAGTGAGTGAGTGAGTGAGTGTTATGCTTTACTTTCAGGTCGTCGTCAAATGCTGGATAGCGTGATGAACTACGCCAAACAGTTGCTGACGATGTCGAGCAACTTTTTGAAGTCATTCTTCAGCGACTGATAGTTTATGAAACATCACGATTATAAGTATCTTATTATACAATATATTATCATATTACAAGAATCTTATTATTATACAAGAATATGAAAATATATGTATGTATTTTATGTATGTAAATATGCTGTGTCGCCGTTTGCAGACGGTCTTCGGTTGTATACTTTTCGCATTACTGACTTGTATAAGGTTCTTTCAAATTGCTTACAACTAGATTATCCTGATGAAATCAGTTAACTGTTCTTTTTAAATTATCAATTATGTCAACCTTAAGTATTTTATATCTTAAATCTGTTTGTTATGTTTGACCGCCACGATACACAGTTTTATGAATATCTGTGATATTTGCAGATAGAATAATGAAATTATCACGTATTAGTTCATTAAAGCTTAATGATTACAATTGCAATGAATAAAAACATATATTAGAAGTTATGAAACTGACTAATTACTGCGATAGCAAGATTATCTAGAAGAATCGATAACCAATGTCGTGTCCACCACTGAGGGTACATACAGTATGGTCGATGTTGGAAGACGCAGTTCCACTTGAGTGAATGCCCTGACGACCAAGCACTGTCGGACGAGAAGAGGAGTGATAAGTGGAACTCCCCCTCTTTGGCAAGTTTAAAAAGTGGAGTTTGTTCCCTAAGATGTAGGCCAAATGGCAAAAAAAATCGCCAATTCACCATTTTTGAGCCCCAATTCCCCTCCCTTCTGAGTTTTGACTCGTCCGCAAACGCGAACAAGACACCATGATTGACTGAATGTAATGTAAGTGCTGCTGACGTTTGTCACATGACTATGTAACTTTGTAAATGTGTTAAAGTATTAATATATTTACTTTTCAACACTATTTAGTAATAATATAACATTTATTTGCGAATGCAATTGAAACTGAACTTTCTGATTGTTTAGAAGTTATTTCAATTACTTTTGAGAGTCCGACGGCAAGTTGAAACAACATGGCGGCCAGAGGTAAAAAAAATGTTATTTGT
>OZ038447.1:20955887-20981066 GCA_964036265.1 Daptonema setosum | reverse complement strand
TCTTTGTATTTCTTCGCTTGGCCGCTTTTAATTTTTCACTATAGTTTCAATGAAGCATCAGCGTTCGATGGAACGAACACATGTGGTTATCAAAAAGGTTAAAGTCATAGTAAACTCGGTCAGACTAAACGACATAATTTTTTACCAACTCGTTAATCCTGATACTTAGGATCCGGTCATCTGGTCTCGCCATAATCGGTTTCTGACATGAACTTTCTCTCATACATTACGTTGAGATTAATGATGCTTTTCAAACTCATAGCTCAACTTTTTATGAAATTCATTATTTTTATTGCACACTGCGGTTTTGAGTTCCCTTGTCATATTGATGTGTTGGCGTAAGTTTTCTTTTTTCTGTTGTTCATTGTGTGATTATATTAATTTATGTGAGTTTTGATATGATTGTGTATGTCTTGTTTCACAAAATTATAAAATAAAGCTCAGTCAAAATGACGGTCGTTAGGAAAAGTTCAATGTTAATACCGGTTCAATGTTAATCTTAATACATACAAAGTTCATTAGCAACAGACAAGCGACTACAGTCGACCAATTAGCTAGTGAACCCTATTATTTTCAGGATCACATGTCCAGAAGGTTCTTAGTTTATTTCTGTGCCATCTCGGATACGTGACCTGTTGTAAACCAGTCAAACCGATAATTTACTAATATAAACAATGTACAATGATGAAGCATTATGTTCCGTGACATTCTCAAACACAGTTTAATGAATCAGTTTCAACCTAATGTACGTGCACCAATGACGTGCATCCCAAAATGTGAATCCAGAGGAAATTTTATTTGACGGAAACTGTTATCCTGTCAAGCCGGCTGTGTTTCCGATCCATTTGAGAGACTTCCGTCACTGTCTTAATTAACCGCTAACTAAATTTATCGTACCATGGATACTGCCATCCAATTGTGCAGTGAACTGAACTGCACCCTTGACTAACCACGGGTTAATTAATACGCCTTATAAATAAACATAACCTATTAGTTGTACCACATTGGTGTGGGTGGTAACATCAGTCTTGAGTGAATCGTTCACCGTTTATTCATTAATGCGGCTTTCATGCATGTAGTTAAAGTATGGAATACATAGGATGTTCACTTAAAGAATATAAGTTTAGCTATGTACATAGGTAACGTAAAGTTGTAACATACGAAACACACCAAATGAAGAGATCAGCTCTGAAAAATACTGTACGGGTTCTCTCATAAATGATATATGTAGTATTGGGACGACGTTATCTTTTAATCAATACTTTCCGTATGTCGTGTTGATGACTTGAAACCCTCTCTAAGACGCACTTCATTTAGAAAAAATGTTTACTGCAGATGAAGTAAAAAGAAGATGAAGTAAAAAAAGATGAAGTTTTTTCATCTAAAATTAGGCTAATTGTACATTACGTATCAATAAAACAATTTCCTCAATCCTTCCCGTATGTCGTTTCGATGACTTCCTCCCCTAAACCCGCTTCATTCAGCAAAAGTATCCATTAGTTGAAAACAAACAGATGACGAATGACGACCCATTACCGGAATGTTTACGAAGTTTCTTTTAGTCAATGAGTGCTTACACAATTCTTGGCGTCCTCTTAACTGCCGGACGGGAAAAAAGAAAGGGTGACCTAATATATTCATAAGTTTTACGTTTTCGAGAAGAATGGGTTGGAAGAGGGTAGGAACCATTGGCGAATGCGCCAAACCTCCAAAGGGAGCGGAATCTCACCAAAGAAGGAAATTGGCAGAAAAAAGCTCTATTCACTTACACCTTAGATAACAAACTCGGTTTTAAAATTACCAAAGAGGGGGGAAATTCCATTTTTGCTCACCCCTTGTCGTCCGCTAGTGGTAGCAACCATTCACAGACGAAACTCATTTATGAAGCATTACCGTGTGTGTTCGGTGATCGAGTATAAATATGATGGATTCTGTTGATCATTGATTTAGTTCACATTGGTAATAGATGCCGGAACTGGAAACGTACTTGGGACTTAGGACCACCTGATTGAAGGCTCTGAAAGCTCGGGTTATGGCGATGTTCAAAATATGCAGAAGCCTTATTGTTCGCACTCGAAAGTTTCTGAGTTTTATTGGAAGTTTTTTTCATTCCAAGTATCAGATTCTGTTTTTCATAACTTTGGATCTTTACATTAACGCTAACTTAAAGACCTTGAATACCTTGGTTAATACCAGTTGAATATCAAAGTGGTAAAAGTTTTATGTGTGTAAGATGGTTGATGATCGCATATTTCCAAACCCCAGTAATTTTCCTAGAATTTTTCCCATACACGAAATTTTATGAGGTGGGTGACCACTGAAATACCACCGCTGCGCGGGCCTAACGCGCTTGTCCTCGCTCCCGCTCGGACAAGCCAGCCTTACGATAGGTTAACGGGGGTTAACGGACAGTAAAACTTTATATGGAATAAATTTTTTGTGACAGAAAATTTCGGCGTTGAATAAAAGTTCTAGAAAAATTACTGGGTTTTGTAATTTTGCTTGATGATCATATAAAATGTAAAACTTCTCCGATTCTCATCAAGTACGACTGAATTCAAGGAACAAAATTCTCATTTTCAGCTGTGTTTCACGTATGTACATCGATGGAAGTGTTTTCACCTGATTTCAATAGTTTTACACAGGATTGTTTTGAGTTTCACTTTACGCTGCACGAACAGGTGGAAACTAAGAACATAGCTGAGTACCGTTAGCTTAAACGTGGGTGCAATCAAATTAGTCCTGTCAGATCCTGATGAAAGAGGAAGTTCTAAATCATGCGCACGTGTCAGATTTCTACAGTCTCCTGACATCAGTTTCATAGTGTATATCCTCACCTTGAGGTCTAACTTCTGAATGTCTCATTCCATATCGACAAGATTGAAGCCAAAATGGAGTTTGACAAAATATAATTAGAAGTAAACTTTAAATTTTTTATTTGGCTTTTGGGCTTCCATAGCTCGGGTATGTATGGATACATTTGGTCAAGTTCACCAAGCTGACCAAAACATCTACTATTGTTCACTTCTTTTACTTATCCACTGTTGAACCGTATCTGCGACCAGATATGATTGATAGTTTGCAGAGTCTTTGGTTCTCGGACTGTTTGGACTTGGGGCTGGATGATATTTGGTCGTGAGATATCAGATAAGTAAGATGTCTGAAATCAGATCTCCGAGTTTTGTCGGTGTCGTGTAATGTATTTTGATGGACTTTGACCTTCAGTGTTTCATTTCGATATAAAGTGAGATGTCTACGAATCATACATGTCGAAATAGTAAGATACATATTGTAGTAGAGTTGGAATTTTTGGTAGTATCCATGCCTTGTTCCATTACATACTCTATGTAGTTTAGGGTCTCCCATTAAAAAGTATTTCCTTTGATTTCGTTTAGCAACCGCTAAGAGTCTATTTACCCGAAGTACACTTTCACCGTTTGAAGCATGTCCTTCAGTAATACGATCAAATACCACACAACTTCCTCAATTCCACATCAAGTTCCCTAGATATGAGAGAAAATGGCGAACCGTTATACATACTTGAGTACATATTACATGTATAAAATATTCATTTATACATATAGGTTGTACTGTGGGGCGTTAGGTTTACAGTATTGATCATCAATCATCGCGCGAGGCTATTGTTCGCATTCATATTAAATTGATGCAACTATATTTTTTATCACGTTATGGAACCTATTGTGTACAAACAGTACAGGCATATGTACATGTATAAAATGTTCACGTTCCAGCAAAGTCGAATTTTCTAAACTTAGCTCCACTTATAAAGACAGTGTAAATGTTGTCGTTGTTCTACATAGTTGTATGTATATAAGGTTTAGAACTAAACTTGTGAGCAACCCATTCCGTGATGCAACGGTAAGGTTATGATAGTTGGCAGAATTCACTACGTATCCTTTTATAGATAACTCATTTAACTCAACTGCGTTATTTATTCAACTATTAAACTTTTTGAACATAAATACTTGTTATGCCATTTGGGCAGATAACAAATCAGCGGTATGCCCATTGGGTGCCCATTGGTTTTGGTGATGTCACGATGTGCCGACGCCACTATTCATTATCGGGTTGACCAGAGTCGATGGGGCACAGTCTACGTTATCGAGTCAAACTTGAACCACCGTGAAACTAGTTCTCACAACAATAAATCCTATTAACGTTCACTCACTCACTCACTCACTCACTCACTCACTCACTCACTCACTCACTCACTCACTCACTCACTCACTCACTCACTCACTCACTCACTCACTCACTCACTCACTTATTTACTCACTCGCTTCCAGAAAAAAAATAATTCACGTGTGAATGTTTTTCCTCTAAATCTTTCTATCTATTACTGATCTCCACCATCAACGCTAGAGAGGTTTTCCAATTAGTTCAAAATCCATTACGTGGTCCAGCCTTCCTATTCAATTTTCTAAAGCAGAATTTGTGCTAATGCAATTTGTGCATAAAGCTGAATAATTTCGATGCATTAGTTATCCTAATTCCTAAGGTTTTTATAATATTTATAATTTTCTTTCGTCATCCATCGCCTTCACGTCTGTTTATTTATCGTGTAAGGTGCGGTTTACATGCTCAGAAAGAAATCTATGCAGACGAAGTTGATTTTCATCCACGGGGCATGAATCTACAACTCTGATATATGTACATTGAGTATCTTGCTGGTGAAAATGACCAAAGAAGTAAATTATTTTGTTTCCGTATAAAAGATTCCCATGTAAAAAAAAACTTATGGAAGGTCCTAGATATGGTCCCATCAACCAAAAAAAATATGTTTTTGATCAGCGAGCGTAATACAAAACTCTCCCACTATAACATAGCAGATTATTTCATTTCATTTCTTTCATTTCATTTCATTAGGGTCAGGCCCAGGACATACAAAAGCTTGAGTAAGCATGACAGGGGTATTGTATGACCATGACATACTTGACTCGATTTCGTTTAAGTTCAGACAATGTTCACCTAATGTTCCAGTCTATATCCGTCAGGTTTAGTATGAAATGATAGATTTGAATACGAAACCTGACGATTCGACGATGGAACATTTATGCCCAAAACATGATTGATCATTATGACCACGTCATGCCGAACAGGCGTCGATGATTTATAAAATAAATTGTTTGATTTGTGATGGCGCATTCCATGTGTCGTTAGCGGACGAGGAGAGGAGGGATAAGTGAAATTTCCTCTTTTTGAGGTTTTCGAAAAAAAGAATTCGTTTTTTCATGTTGGTAATTTTTACACTCAAGACTACCAACTTTTTTCGAAGAAGTTCTCCTCCCTTCAGAAGGTTAGCTCTTTCGCCAGTGGCTCGAAGTACATATTTCAAATTTATTCTACCACTACTTTACCACGAGATATTAACGGTTATTTAAACGCGGAACAAGCTTAAGGACCATTTTTCCAATAGGAGACTGCGATTTTCTGTTGGCATAAATTAGAATTTTGCACTGACTTCATTATATACATACTTTAACTATGTAAGCTTGTCCGTGAAAAACTCTTACATGTCGGCTTATCTCAATTGAGAATGCTACGGCTTAACCCCCCCCCCCCAACATCTAGAAAACAGTGGTATAAATTTCCTTGACATACCGTTCTATCATAAATTTTAGCAAAATATAAATTCCAGTCCCATGTCTCTTGACGGAAATATGTGACGCCAAGCCTTGCGTTTAACGATTAATGTGTCATTCATCTAGTTTACGCTTGTAATGCATGCGAGTCATGCACTGATAAATTACCCGTTTCGGCTTTTTGTGTCGCCGGTAATTAATGGACCATAAATGGTACCACTAGCGGACGAGAAAGTGGAATTCCCCTCTCTTTGGCAGTTTCAAATGTAGATTTTGTCTCCTAAAGTGTAGGTAAATAGGCCTGAAAACTGCTAAATTTCCCTCTTTGACGAAATTCCCCTCCCTTTGGGAGATTAGCTCGTCTGCCAGTGAATGTTACGATTCATAAATTACACGTGCCAATGGTACATAAATGGTACGCCAAGCGGCACGTTTGATTATAAGCCACGTACAATAACATGCCAATAGTCTAGTGGTTAAAGCACCGGCCTCGCGAACCCATGGTCTTGAGATCAATACCTGGCAGGAAGTAGGTCATTGACGTGTTGCTCAATACGTTCTGCCATTAACCGTTGGTTTATTTCACTTTATTTCTGGTCACCAGTGCCACTTATTTTATATGCTAGTTTATTTGTACTGTACAGAGTACCTTGTTTTTTTTTTACCTATTCTTATCTTGGTTTGGCGTCTGATTGACCCAATTTAATAATGTTTCAATTCGGATAATAGTTAACGCATTGAGAATTAGAACTAATTCAGAATCAATGCGTGTCTGTGGTTTGATCAACTCTGGTTTTGTTTGGCGTTGATTTGATCATGTCAGTTAGTGTTTATTTTATTACTTAATTTACATACATAAATACATTACCTATGTGGTTATGACTCAAACCCTGTTGCTAACGAACAAATTACTGGAAAATATTTTATTACCAGGACCATAATAATTTAACAGCCCGAAATTTTAAGTATTCCAGAGAAGGGAGCCTTCCACACATTAACATGAAGCTTCATCAGAGATATAAAACTTCCAGGGACTTTCAAGTGAATGGTACATACATAGCTTTTACAAATTCGAATTTCATGTACTTAGATTATTGAATAATTATTAGCTGCATCAATATAAGAAAATATAAAGTTAGTACTCAACTCAACTGAACATGCAAGCACCAGTTTTATGCCAAAACATGTCAGTCATCATGTTTAACGGATTTTCCCGAATTGGAAAGTTAGCGTGTCATTTCAATATTCACTAGAATCTCGAAAAACTCGCCATGAATCTGCCTCTGTACTGTATTATGCTGTTGTGTATGGACAGACAACTGCCTTTATGACGGTTGTTTTTGTCGTTTTTTCGCAGGCTTATTGTGTATTCCATTCAATTGGGTTTTATGTGGCATGGACGGAATGGGCCGTGAGTGAGTAAGTGAGTGAGTGAGTGAGTAAAGTGATTCCCAAATCCCAATGTATTCCCGAATCTCACCATTGCATTGCAACATATCTCTTAACGTATAGTTTGATCAAAGTTTCTTGGTACTGAAATCTGTGAAGATTCCATTATGTTAAGTTCGGGAACCGAGGGAATTTGCTCATTTCGAAAATTTAGTTGCATTGGGTCTCCAGGGTAAAAAAAACTGAATTACTTCTATCGGTTTATAGTGTCTACGGAAACATGATGTAAATTTTTAATATAGAGTCACCTATACCTACCGAAGATACATAGCTTGGTCGAGGTATCTTGTTAGAAAAAAGTTATTTTCGTTACACCACACAAACAGTATAAATCGAATTAGTTCGTATGTTGTCCAATTGTCATGTGAACAAAAAAATTTACTTTTTGTAAATCCGAATTGTGCTCCAATAACATTCTGAGTTACACAAAACCCTGGATAAGCTATTTTTATTATTCACCCACAGTACGATGGTAAAATGTGGAAACTCATCAGCAAGCTGGTCCCAAATCGGATTAAACTTAGCAAAATGGCCACTGAGAAAACGTCTGTGAGCCATTTTGGACCTTCCGTAGTTCGGCACTGAACCAATTAGCGAAGTAATCCGATTTCCCCATGGAATTCATGTACCGGGCAAACATACGCTCTGTGTTACATGCCTTTGACATAAATGGTGTCAGACCAATTGGAATGACCAAAGTGTCGTTGTTGTTGTTGTTGTTGTTGTTGTTGTTGTTGTTGTTGTTGTTGTTGTTGTTGTTGTTGTTGTTGTTGTAGTAATTCGAGAAAAGACGAGGCGCACACGTGCACATCACGGTCTTTTCAGTGACCATTGCACAACGGTTCGGTGAGGTGTAATTAAGTTTAGTGCCGTGTAATTCAGTTAGTTAGTTCTCAGTAAGTTAGTGCCTAAACTTACTTCCTGTATTTCGTTAAAGAAAACAAGTTGCTCAAAGACATTTTGGTTGTCACGACTTCCCATACAGTACATACGGTTCCATTTGTTGATTTCAAGTTTATATGAATCTGAATCTGTCTAAGACAGAAGTTTTGTATCATCAATGTTTGGTATCTAAAAGTATGATTTCAGCTCAACGTACCAGCTTACAATTGCTGGCATCCGTTCTATAATTGTCAATACAGTAATTAAGCTGGCCGAAAATCGGATTTGACTCTAAAAGATAATTGAACCAGATGACTTTCTGTACATACATACTGTACCGCATTATTTTATCAACATGTTTTGATTTGATTACAGCAAAATACATCAGTTTCAAGCACTCCTCCGTTTCTACCACTTTAAAGTATGTACAGGATTTGTTATTCTTGTTCTAATGTTTCAGTTATAAGTGAGTGAGTGAGTGAGTGAGTGAGTGAGTGAGTGAGTGAGTGAGTGAGTGAGTGAGTGAGTGAGAGTGAGTGAGTGAGTGAGTGAGTGAGTGAGTGAGTGAGTGAGTGAGTGAGTGAGTGAGTGAGTGAGTGAGTGAGTGAGTGAGTGAGTGTGTGAGTGAGTGAGTGAGTGAGTGAGTGAATGAGTGAGTGAGTGAGTGAGTGAGTGAGTGAGTGAGTGAGTGAGTGAGTGAGTGAGTGAGTGAGTGAGTGAGTGAGTGAGTGAGTGAGTGAGTGAGTGAGTGAGTGAGTGAGTGAGTGAGTGAGTGAGTGAGTGAGTGAGTGAGTGAGTGAGTGAGTGAGTTAGTGAGTGAGTGAGTGTGTGAGTGAGTGAGTGAGTGAGTGAGTGAGTGAGTGAGTGAGTGAGTGAGTGAGTGAGTGAGTGAGTGAGTGAGTGAGTGAGTTAGTGAGTGAATGAGTGAGTGAGTGAGTGAGTGAGTGAGTGAGTGAGTGAGTGAGTGAGTGAGTGAGTGAGTGATTGAGTGAGTGAGTGAGTGAGTGAGTGAGTGAGTGAGTGAGTGAGTGAGTGAGTGAGTGAGTGAGTGAGTGAGTGAGTGAGTGAGTGAGTGACTTGTGATAGAGATGAGTGACGTGTGATAAAAGAAGAATGATTGTGGCACAGTTCAGAGAATTGTTGCACAATAGATAAGCCGCTCGATTAGAACTCAGCCGTGCCTAAGCGAATTTACAGAGTACTGAATTCTAAAATTGAATACTTATCTGGTTGCTATGAGAATACATGTTTCAAATGAAGCAAACAAGTTTTGATTCACTTAGTAAGAGGTTCAGGAAAGGCTTAGATAAATGTGAAAAACACGTATGAATCGTTAGGAAACCCAACATTTCCTTACACTCGAGAAGTTTCATGACCATAGGGTCATTAGAAATTTTCGTTCCACTCGTGGTATTTGAATTAGACATGCGTGATCTATGGACGGTATCCGAATTAAGCATTCTTGTTCCACGGTAGCTGGTAACCTTGACAATAAGTTCATCACGAAACCAAAATACATTTCACTTTGTCGAACCTCATTCGCCAGAGTGTGTCTATTCAATTAGTTTTTTATTCGTTCGCTGTTCGTTGTTACTCGTTCGCAAGTCTGCTTTCAATCATTTCCATAAATACAGTACGTAAATCTTGGTCAAATAAACCTTAATAAGTCTTACTTTTGGTTCCAGAGAAAGTATGTAAATTATTATGTTAAAGGTAGTGAATGGCTGGTTTTCCAATTATGAAATAGAATTCTCGTTTCGCGCTACATTCAGGTAATCAATCATTCAGTGCGTACTACAGTGATAATTATGAGCGATGAGTGAACAATTCATCAAAGTACTGGCTTTAAAATGTGAATGAAAAGTTTGGAGTTATGTCAGTTTATAGAAACTAACAGTAAAAAAAGTTTAGAGTTATGTCCGTTTATAGAAACTATGAGTTAAAAAAAGTTTACGCTTATTCTGTTTGATAACTTTCAAAACAAATTTCCATAAAGGTATGGTGATGAAAATTCGGAGATGTATTTCCATTCAGTAAAGTAATGCTCATACAGTACAGGGTGTCCCACGTAACTTGCAATATTCTGCGAGGCCGCCAAAATTTTTGTGGTTGAGCTATTTGAAAAATTAAAAAAGCAAATCAAAGCCCGTTTTATAAAGTTTTTTAGCCTTAGACTAGAAGTTCATAGCTATTACGCAAATCGAGATATTTCCATTTCACCAAAAGTAGTCGTTTTCAGTTTTGAAATCTCAGTGAGCTCGGTGATCTACAGTACCGGTTGAAACCTATTTAAATAACTTTATCTTGTCAAGAAGATTGAAAGCTGATCATTTCCCGTGTAATTAAATGTGAAAAATATTTTTCTGATTCAAAATACTGTTTTGAGAATAAATCGGTAATGTGTCTTGTTTGTGATATTTATGTCTTTTGATGACTCCTGCGTGGTTTCGATCGATTATCCAACGTATAAATATGTCCCATCAGATTTAAAAAAACACATTTATTAATAATGATCACACAAACTTATTTTCCGACTTATATTAACTTTTCAATGAAGTACTGGGTTTCTAGAACAATTTTTAGAGCCGCCGATGAGACATCAAAAACTTAAAATGACTACTTCTGGAAAAGTAGCCATAACTTGAGCACTGTTTGTACAATGAACCTCTGGTAGGTGGCAAACAAAACTTTACAAACTGGACTATCATTTGCTTTTTTAATTTTCAAAATAGCTCCACCACAAAAATTTTTGTGGCCTCGCAGAATATTGCAAGTTACGTGGGACACCCTATATATCTAAGTAAATTTTAGGCGGTCTCATGGTTTAATTCAATTCTGCTTTTAGTCCATTTTGGATCTCTAATTTGGATCTCTAACTGGCTGAAATTCTGTTTATCGCATCTCTGCTAATATTTATTATGTTTCCCTAACCCTGAGTGACCCATTTCTGACGGTCGTTTGACTTCTGCCTTTCCAAAGATTTATGCATGATTTCATTGACATTTGACATGTCATATTTTGCGTCGTTATTGACTGTCGTTTTGTCATTCAGTCGCTTAACCACGATGGGAAATGAACAAAACATCAAGTAAGTGAGTGTTTTGTGTATGGTACTTTATGTTACTTTATTCACGATCCAATGCGCAACTATTTTGTGATTCAACTATTCAATGCTGTTATTGTAGTAAATCGCCTGAATTTTGTAAATCATTTCAACATACATACAGTGTACGTAGATCCGTGCAAGTTACATTATTTTATCATAATATTTTATTATGGAAACTCATTTCAGCCTGTTAAACTTGTTGTAATGGTAGTTTCCAAGTACAATATTTTTATCTAATACTAAGTAGAATAAGTATTTCCTGTTTTTCTATCTAAGAAGCTTCAATCGCCCATTGTTGTACATACGTACAGTACAGTATGGTATGACTGTAGCAACGTCAGTATGGCCCTCATATTAGTCATTAGCGATTATATTAAGCCAGACGTTTTCAGGGCCAGTCTGTCTATTATGCGTATTCTTCATATCTAAGGAGCTTCAGTAGGCCATTGTTACTTTAACTTAGTAGGTACGTATATAAGCAACCTTATGGTAATTATCGGTTATATTAAGCCAGACTTCTTGAAAGCCGACTGTAGATGTAGTCGGATCGTTGAGTTCTATTGTGATAAGCATCGTTATTCATCAAGTTAACGATGACAAGAAATCACTGAATTGAAAACATTAGATTCTGACGTATGCTATGTAAGATTGATAATGTGCCATCGAGTGAACTGAACCGTTAGCGATTATTATCAGTGGATTAACCTTATACCACGGAGATACGGTATGTTTCGTTGGCTAACTTCGTTGATTAACTTGATTCACTGACACCATTGGCGGTAAAATACCATAACCTCGGAACGATCGCAGTAACACGACATTATCATATTTTATTAGCTGCTGTTTCCGGTTTATAATTAAAAAGTTGGTTATTCATAGCTGAGTCCATTTCAAATCAGTGAGGAAGGCTCAACGGAAGTCGATATTCACCAACACACTAAATAGTACCTTGACTTTCCGATTACAAGAACATAATTGAAATAACAGAATTTATTCATTTATCAAGGTAATGTGAACCATCCACTCACATGTTCAACTATTGTACAAACAGTAATAATCTAGGTGTTTTGCAGTGACCTACATAATTAATTCTTCTCCTCTTTCGAACCGGAATATCAAGAGAAAGCATTTCAATAATTTATAAAACTCAGTATATTAGTGCTCATTTGGAAAAGAACTTCAAACAACGCGTTCGTCTCTGGCGATATTCTTTTCCTGGGTCGAAGTCTCTGAATACCGCGTTATTCCATGGTTGACTGCATCAGAAATGCCCAATTGCAGTGCCAAATTCGATAACCCCGTTCTACGCGAAACTTGTTTACATGTGGCTTATTTGCTTGTTTATCTATTTTTATCATGCGTTATAAAAATACAAAGAAAAATTTGATGTTTAATCACAGAGCAGATGTTATGCGATAAAAAATCTATTGTATCATGGTATGTATGTAAATATTGACATGCCATCGACCCTTGCCAACTTACTACGGGCGCAACGCAAACATAATTTGCATTATCCACACGTGAAAAATACAATAAACATTAACAATGAAAAAGATAGACCGAACGTGCACTAAACGTAATTGGAAACCTTACGATTTTGGACGGCAAGCTCTCTGACACCAATACACACTGTTGATGGTTTTGGGGTTCAATCATGTTGAACTTGAAACTTTCTACCAATCCGATACCTTTTTCTTCAGACTAAATTACACAGATTTTTGTTTGTGCTTTTTGAATAGAGGTTCATTCACATAAAACTAATTGAAACTAAACTATTAAAACTGTACATCAACTCGTACTTTTACCATACTCATGGTCGGATATATAAAAAGAGTCATGATTTACATACTAATGCTTAGATATGTAATCTACATCATGTATTCTGCACTGCTGTTTTATCTCTCTTAGATGAAACAGTCCTGAAGTCACGATGCTGTTTAGAGAGAATGCGAACGCCGTCAAATACGACGTATTCAGGCTATGAACATGTACTATGATAATTACATTAACCATAACATTAAGGTAATGTAGTATGATGATAATGACGTACATCAGGACACGTTTCTAGAATAACATGGTGTTCAGCTCAGTTTCACGTTATAGAAGAGTTTGAGTTCTGAGTTTGCGCTCTGACTGATGTGAACTAATGCACTGTATGGTATACAGCGTATGTAATAAAGTATAACACAAGAGTGGAATTATTGAATTAAAAATAAGTTTCCGCAATTGTCAACGCAAATCAGACAGCCATGTCTGAGCTTCGTGATCTCGTAACTTTTACTTGAACAGCCCACTTGAGCTCACGACACTAGCGGCCGCGAAGGAAAGGGTAAGTGGAATTCCCCTTCTTTGGCAAGTTTAAAAGTGAAATTTGTTCCCTAAGATGTATGTAGGTAGAACAGCCTCAAAACTGCTATTTCCCCCACCTTGATGAAATATCCCTCCCTTTGAAGGAATAGCTCGTCCGCCAGTGGCTGACTACATGACCCCAGTATGCCACTTAGTTGAATTTCCCAACTGAGTTATCGTAGTCGGTTCAGCCGACAACGTTAAACAGACGAATGTCAAGTGTTCCGTTCCCACAAATCCATGAACTAACCGTTGATTGTGACTTGTTCCAGTTCATTGCATTATGCATTGTATTGAATCTTATACATATCCTGCAAGCAGAAGTTTTCAAACGTCTGGTCCAATTTGATGAAAGCTCACATATATTGTTCAGGGATCTTGCTGCTCAATAGCCTTTTTGCGAGGAAACTCAGAAGTACTACTCGGAAGTAGCGGTTTGCGTGCGCATGAAGCCTGGTTGATAAAAGATAATGCACCTCCTTTGTTCGACCGAAAACAATCATACTAACATTAGTGTGTGTTATCTTACATAATCACATATTGGCTACATATTTCATGATTTTAAAGTACCAATAAAGACCAGACAGATCCAGAGGAACCGAAACCGAAAACCATCTGCTTGGTTTGTAATCATGCCATCCGAAGTGATCATGGTATTCCCATATGTGCCCACATGTCGACCACATCCCATTGGGTAAATAACATGGACCATAAAAATCAGTGGTACTTGCAAAGTCGTACTCACAAAAGACCATGAGTTATGGTTTCAAATAGTCTGGACGCCGGCGGGCACGCGTGCCGGTAAAAGTGCCATGTGTTTCTCTGGTTCCGCCTCCGCAGCGCGAACCAAAATGTTCCATGCTTTGATTTCAATACCAAATTTCTTCTTAGAACAAGTCTGTTAGCCAGTTCACATAAGTTTTTCCATTTAATAGACTTGTTTCTGCCTTCGTTGTCACAGTGGGCGCATGTTCTCACTGCAATTAGTTAAACTGATGATGAATAATGATCCATAAATGATTAACTTTCAAGTGTCATTCCCAGCTCGCAATAGTCAAGTAACTTGACATTGATGATGATGGTGGTTTTGTTCCGTGTTTCACGAGACATGTTCGACGGCATGACCGTACTTTCAAAACACCATTCAAAGTGGCATGGTCACTGGTGAGCACTGGCGGACGAGTCAAATCTTTAAAGGGAGGGGAATCTTCCCAAAGATAGTGGTGGAATTGCCAGAACTTAGGCCATTTTCCCCACACCTTTGAGAGCAAACTTTAATTTATTTTTGAAACCGCCAAAGAAGGGGAATTCCTCTTTCTCTTACCTTTTCGTGCTGTGGAGCACAGAAAGATTAGTAATGCATGCTCGATCGAGACATGAGAACTTTTTGCAGATGTCACAAAAACTGGCTTCTGTTTATTAGCGGCTGAACATTCAATTGACACGGCACCAGTCCACGTAATCAATTATTTACGTTCATTACACTACTTCTAGTGGCATCCGATATTCATTATGTTTCACTGTACAGCCTAATTTAAACAAGGGTATTCCATAAACAACTCCGAAGCGCATGTCCTGATATGTATGAAATGCTTAACGGATGTTATGCGATGCATTGTGCTGACATGCGACGAATAAAGGTTATTGCTCAGTTCTCGCGTTTATGCATTTCACCGCTCAGTTCAATTTCTCACTTAAAACCGTTTCAGGTATTCATGAACTTCTATGCATGAGGCACATGCAACAGTATGGCCAACGTGTCGCATAAACACGTGATATTTGAATAACACTGTTCATTTTGCATTATACAGTTAGTTCAACTTCCGTTTTTCTGTTTATAAATTCTTATCCACTATTATTATGAATACGATGTGTAGTTGATAACCTATCACACTTGTGATTAGGGTCTCTCAGTTATGTAGAACTCAATTGATAAAATTCTCAAAAATGTTCAAAACTATTTTAATCTACAAAACAGCTCGTTCACACCACTTCCATCAATGTCATATCAAATAAGACATCAGTCTGAAACTTCCCGTCTAAACACACTTTCCGGTCACCATTCAAACTCGGTCAGATAACACATCAGTCGACACTTGGTTGAGACGAAATAGGACAATATATATATACAAAAATAGCTGGTAGATTTGTGCTAGGTTCATTGTAATAAAGGTCTCTTTATTTCACTGTAAGTTTCCACAACCGCCATAGTCAAACCAACTAACAACGTTTGCCGGAACCAAGCCGGTTTTTAGTCCATTAGGGAAGTTACTCCCTTAGTGCCGCGCTAGATACCTTCATGATCCTAATCCAAGTTTATTCATCATTCATTATGAGTTTGATTGATGTTCTTCTTTCGTCCACCGACTACCGGAAAGTTACATTCAATAACAGATTGCGTTCCAGATTGAAGACCAGCTATGAAAACATCCAAATCTATGTCCTCGATTGAAAAGTAGTCACTTGCATTCGGAAGCCATTTATTGACGCCAAATCTCGTCAGCCGCCGATATAGGGAGTCAAGACTCTTTCAGTGGACCGACTGGCCATCGCGCGGAGGTCTGAATGCCCGACTAAATGGCTATGGAACTGTAAAGCTTACCGCGGATGAGTATCAGGTGCTGTTGAATCTCAGGCTTAGCAGTCTGGAATAGAGGTTCAAACGAGTGAGGAGAACAGGGATTGTGATATTGAGAGTTGTTTAGGTAATGATGGAGCCTTCCATGTCAGCGCCACCTAACCGCTCCATAGAACTCGGCACACAGGGCGTTTTTGTAGCCGAAGCCATTGCGCAGTGCCCGGCGCCAAGCGCTGGACTTGTCGCAATCCGATAGTTGCTACTCAGGCCGCCCGTTTACGGTCATTTAGTGGACGATAAATGGGCGGCAGTGTTTTTGTGACTTTGCTACGGAGGTCTTGGTGATCATAAAAAGCAATCGTTAGGCGATCTTGAATAGCCCGGAGCCAGAATCACCAGGAACTGATATAAAGCAATGGAATAAAAGGAATCTTTTGTGTGAATAGCACGGGATTTACTCAGTCACGCAGTGCCCTTGAATGTTAATACTCCAAGTGCTCAAGCTTACTAAATCAACATTCAGAATCGGTAATTGAGGTCATTTGCCTCTCTTATTTACCATTTGCAGTCCATTTCGGTTACTGTAACAACTCAATCGGAAATTTTGAGACCTGGAATGTTCCAGCTCGGTTGGACAGAACGGGCTTATAGAACCACAATGTGAAGTAAACATTTCCTATTCACGGGATAACATTCTTGATTCCCCCAGCAGTTTAATAGACGCAGAGCGAACTATATAAAAAACTTGTATTTTCTGTATTCAGTTTCCGTTGTTAAAAGATAATCAGCATGCCACCGTCTAAAAGTCGCCGGAGGCCTATGTTGTTAGATGGGTGAATTGTTAAGATGAAAAAATCATGTACACAACATGAAAATCGCATTTCAAATCACGTTATCATGTACACGCTTGTGGTTTTTTTGAACCACTTCATGAAAATCCAGTTATCTCGCAAGAAAACTTGATCATAAATGCTTGGGCTCAAACTCATTGGCTTGAATTGATTTCCCGTGTTAAAGTGATCAACTGCAAGGCATCAATGGTTCACTGAACTGTGGTACATTGGAGTGAACTGGCATAAAATGAATATCAGTTGTATGCCATTTCGAGTGACCCCGCGTAATTTCTGTATTTTCTTCCACTTATCACTCGCTCTTACATAATATGTTCGTAAACATGGAACCATCGAGTTGCGGCGAAGTTCAGTGGGTGGTTTGGTCTGGTGAAACACACTTGAGTCCAGGGACACCCCCGATGTAATTTCATTTGTTTACCTACAGTAGCAGGTGGCCAGAACAAACATGGTGGACAGTGACCTACTAATGAACATGCATTGTTTACTGTGTCTCACGACAGTCATTGTTTTCCCAGTAATATGCGGAAAAACTGGGAAACCTTATCTACACGCGGATCCAAGTTACCGTATTGGACTTTTTTTCGAAGGAAATTGTTCATTAGTGAAGTCAATAAGCCACACTTACGGTGCTCCCAGAGTCCCGGTTACTGTTGTTTGGTTCTTACAGCCGTAACCGTTATGCATGTACGTGTAACTGTTACATATGTTGTTACGCGTAACAAGTGTAACTAGGTCTGGGATAGGCTTAACACCATATCAGAATGTTTCGATAAACTGTCATCCGAAGTTTTTGAGTTGCTGTATTTGTTGGTACATAAGTACGTGCAGATAATACGGAACTACTTCCAATAATCAGGTTGTTTTACGCCCATCATTGCCGGGATCTACTTTTCCGTGATTGGATGGTTCAGGCTCAAATTCTCGGGGGAAATTACTTCCTATTGTTAATCCACGGCTTCAATATTTGAACACGGATGGCCTTCAGCAGCCGGCATACCAGTTTTGGTTAGACATACTGACATGCACTTTTAACGTTGAATGTAACCCTAATGAATCCTAGGTAAATATATCATACTGGTTAATTAATGTGATAAGGCATAAAAAAGGTACAACCTTACTTCTCGCATTCATACATCTTGAGAGTTTGGTTAAACAATTTCACACGCTGTAATTTATTTCTATAAACAATGTCAGCTTATAACTCGGGTCACTACGGATACCATCAAGAATAACCACATATCTGATTGAAAAAATCTCTGGTCATACGCTCTGAATCACAGCCTTTTCTGCAAACGGAAAGATTAAGACAACCGCAGTCAAGAGGCATTGAGCAGTGGCAGGTCAAGGACATTCAAATCACTAGCGGACGAGAATGGAGGAAAGAGAATTCACCCCTCTTTGGCGGTTTTAAAAAGTAGAGATCATTCCGTAAGGTGCATGTAAAATGGCTTAGGTTCTGCCAACTCCTCTTTTTGAAAAGACCCCTCCCTTTGGAGGTTTGGCTCCTCCGCTAGTCATTCAAATGAACAAGTCAGCTAACTTTTGATTATACTTCTGGACTGCAGTCAAAAATCCTGTGGGCTGTAAATACATAGCTGTCCAAGTCCATGTATCCGCTAGATAATTGATATGACCTTACATGTCTTGAAATTGTGCCATGTCATTAAAATGAACTATTGAACTGGCTATTCCTGCACATTTCTGAGCGATTCCATGAACTTAGGCCACATCTTTGCTGTCACTTGGAAAATTGATTAAATTTGAATACTTGTTATTGCGGGACAAAATAGAGTCCACCTACATGAGTATGCTAAAAGACTTGAAGAATCCGGTGAAATGCAGAATTATGCGTATGATCCATCAAATCTGCATAAATTGTGCGAATTAATTCAGCAGTTCTACCATAATCATCAAAAACAAGTATTGCATGTACAACGATACAAGAACATCGTTAATTCTTTAGATTCAGCCCTCATTCGCTTAGACTGTGAAACTTGTTTTAACTCAGAAGTTTGGTGTATTTAGGTTGTTTCATGCCAACTTCTTAACCATTGAAACTTAACCAGCAAATCAAAAAACAATAATCTAATAACATCAAAACAAAAAAATCATTAATTTTTTTAGAGAACCCGGGAATGCGTACTATTTTCTTGCAAATATTCGAGTTACAGTTACATACTGTAGTTTTTTGTTTCGCCTACGGCTACGCTTAGAATGGTGTCCATAATTATGTATGGACACCTATTTTGAAGTCATTTTTCTATGAATGTACGATTACAACAAACGAAAAAAAGAATGAACGATTTTTTGGTGATATTCGTTTGGGGTGACTACAAGAAATATTAATTTCTCTTGTGTTCAAATTATTGAATGCAAACTACATATGTACATACATATGTACATATGTAGTTCATAGTGATATCGGACTTTGCGGAAGTTAGACGATTCCAGGATCGTCAGTACCATGAACTTGTCATAACATATTTACAGCCTGCGCTTTCCGATTAGATTTCCAGCTTCTTTCCAGTTGGCAATCATGCTAACGTCGAGTGATTGCGACCCCACTGTTGGATAATAAACATGAACCACTCGACATGCTCGGGTGATGTCGTCTAATAACAATCCTACGATACCATATCATGTGTCAGCGGTTGGGTAGTTTTATGATCAAGTTCAATTCAAGTTGATGTTCACATTTGAAAGACTTTCGCTACATGTTTTGAAAAAGATAACGTTTGTGCTGTTTGCCTCTAAGCTAAAAAAACAGAAGCTCAAAAACTCTCCAAGCTAGGAACTGTTCTGCTAAAAGAACACGATTCCCGGCATAAGTTCAGTTCCTTATAGGAGCTTTTTCCGCGACCGTTTATAATGTTCAGTCATGTTTTTGTGGCCACCGTAGTTCGGCATACCGTGTGGGGTGCTCTTCTACACATTAGAGGGGCTCAGCCAAACCACCCCGGGGCCGGAAAGCCGAAATGACCCTGTGGACTCAATTTTGGCGCACAATGGTTTCAGTCGGCGGTCGGAAATAGCTTGTTTGATGGCGAAGATTATATTTATTAATGCTGAAACTAAGATGTTGTGTTTTTCTGTTCCAGGTTACATCGGTTTTGCATCATGATGTTTTGAAACAGTCACTTTAACAAAAGATCATCTCACGGCCTGGCCGAAATCTGTACGGTACAAATTTCAACGGGCTACGGTAATCTAGATATGCCAATTTCAGTTGTTGACATGGCAATTGCGACCACCGACATAATGGATGCATACCATATCAGGACATTTCTAACCGATCTGTTAAGGTTGTAATATATACTATTACTTTTATTATTTAATTCTAATTTTTGTCTGCTTCGCTTTCAACAATAACAATTGAAGGAGAAAATCTTGAAAAAAAAACATATTAGACTCCTGAATTTGCCACCGAGGCTTTCAGGCGGCTGTCGTGACTTTGTTCTGTTGTCAATCGCAAACGTCTACGCCGGAAGGACAAAACTGGAGGCGTCAATTTCTGATGTTGACTTCAAAGGCTTTTGATTTGAATAACAAGTCTGTTGGGCTCGAACAATGTGGTATATTACGTTAAATGCATTGCTCATGTCATAATGGTACATGTCGTGGTGAAACTGTGCCAATGTTTTGCTTATCAAGATAATTGAAATGTCCTCTGACAAATAATAACTGGAGTGTTATTTGATCTGAGTTTCAAACTTCAAGCATCGGCTTTTTCTGTTTCAATTACAATGGCTTGGAGACATAATTAAGTGTTTTCAATAAGCCCTAGTGGCTTGACCCCATTTTAAATGACTCGAGTACTGTAAGTCAAATTGACTGGTATGGTACGGTAATGATGTTTTCTGATGAACACCTCAAAATAATCTTCTTCTGATGAAAATGTGATCAATTCCAATGGTTCACTGTACTGAACTTTGATTAGGATACCTAATCAGAACAACCAACCGTAGACAAATGAATTGCAATTCATCGGTGTCGTTTTGATGGGAAAACTCAGTTGGCAAAAAACGAATCGCTTCAACACAATGACCATGGTGTTAAGCATACGGTATCGTGGTAATCAAGAAACAACTGTAAAGATTAGTGCTGTACATACTTGAAGATGAAGTGCGTTGATGAGAACTACAGCAGTTGTTGCAGCAGGTGCAGAGGATGAAAACCATGTTCTCTTTGTTCATCTTAACGAATTTTAGGAGAAACTGTAACATATGTTTTTATAACTTTATAACCCTATCTCTAACATGAACTTTCCTTTCCTTGTTTTTTTCACTACAGACATCATGGTAGCTAACAGGTTATTTTTAGTCACTGAAACCTTCCCTCTTTCCAACTATTGATTGAATTTCATTGATACCTTCTCCTCACGTTCAGCCCACCTTATCTAAAATTGACTGTTCTTGTTTTCCACATATGTACATACAGTAACCATCCGGGTAATGACCCCCTATTAACGATGAAGGTGCTCATAACTCCACTTAAGCAATAGAGGTGCTCTGAACTACTCTTCGGCAGTAAATGTGCTCTGACATCCTCTCGATGCAGCTGTTTCGTTCGTTCGAGTTTTCCATGGTATTGAACTTTCATTGTATCCTAGATCGATTGGTAGTAATTGAATCACATTGTGCTAACATTGTCACTGACTTCAAAAGCAACTAAATTCAGTCATACAGTACTTGGAGATTACGTACGACGGTTTAATTGTCTGCTCAGTGCAGTCCAATTGGAAATTAATGGGCTATGCAACAGTTATTTTCTGTCAAGAGCAATGCCTCTTGATCACCTCTTCCTCTGACTTGTCGAACTTTGATCGCTGGCTGAGTATCGTTTGCCGAGCAAAATCTCCGAATACGATTTATAATAAAAAAACGTGAAAATGTATAGGGTTGCACCAAATTGGATGATTATGAAACTTGGTAACATTTGCAAGAACGATACTGGAAAGTTGGATAGTTAGCATGGAATCTGGATTTAACTGGTGATACTCCCTTGAGTTGGCATCTTCTCACCTGACTTGTACCTGGCTTATCCAAATCAAATACTTTTCCCGCAGCTTCTACCAGATAATGAGAACGAGGCTGACTCACCTGAAAACACACCCGCTTGATAAGTTCATTCTTTTCTCAACTAGACTTTACATTAATGACTTTCCACAATGATGCAAATACTGATGGTACTGTACTTCATTTAGTTTACTCTTTTCACCTGAAATACTTCCATGTTTACTCAAATCATCTTGAAGAAGCAGCATTGACCCCTCATTTGCTCAAGCGTTATCTCACCCCACTATATAGGGTGTGGCTCCTCGATAGCTATTTATCGGTGTATTGTCAGAGGGAATCGGGATCGGGAGTCTTTATGCGTTCGTTGAAGCATGTCTGATCAATGTCTGGTTATTAACTGAACCGATGCCATCAATGGTAAGGGTAAGGGTTAGAACGGAAAAGTAGAATTGCCACCCATATATGTAGTAGTTTCAAAGTGTTCTTTCCCAAGATTTTGATAAAGTAATCTCAAAACTTCTTATTTCCTCTCTTAAATCTCCTTTCCTCTGGACGATTGGCTTGTCCGCCAGTGACCCTTGTGAAAAAAATATTGATACCTTTTTGTTTACTAATAGAATTATCTAATGTTTACAACTTGTTTGCTGATTTCTTAAAATAATTCTTTATAAAAAATATAATTAATCTCAGTTCACTGTTGAATAAAAAATGTTGACATCAAGTGAGCTTCGCTTAGCCTCAGAAGATATTATTTTTAGTATTTATGTGAAGTGCTTCAAGAGATTCTAGTGAATAGTTTTCCCGTTGCATTTTCCAAAACAGGCCATACCAATATGACGATGTTATAGCATAGTTCGGTTGAGTTGAGTTCATCAGCCAGTCTTCTATAGCTGATGCTCCAAAGTTGAAGTATGTATGTAGAATATGTAGCATTCAATTTTTTTATTTTGTCTCCGTACACACTCCAATTTGATTGAGTTGAGTATTTTGTACATGAATACCATTTTGCCCGATTCGGTTGAAAGATAATGTGTTCCATAATGGTGTTACTTGCCACGTTGGACGTTTATTTTCCTCTTTTATATCAGTTATGCGTGCATGAATTCAAATGCACATTACCATCATCAGTGGATGAATCATGAACGATACTCCTACATACATTCTCATACCACTTGATTACATTGTTATTTTGTCATTATCTTCATTTACTCTTTTCATCCTGGAATTCATGCAGGCCATCATTTACATTACACCATTAAGCCCCACAGTTTGGCAAAAACACTCACCCCAACTCGTGGTTGCTTACTAGAAGGGTTGAGAAGGGGCCTAAAAACCAAGCGTGTTTGATGAATGTTTTCTTCGATCAGTTGGTGTTGTAACTAAGGCAGTAAGGGACCGTTCTCAAAGATCAGGCCACTGATGTGAAGCTGTGTTATTAGCGAACGATGCTTCAAGAGTTTCTGAGATTTATAATCTTTTTCTGCGTAGATGTTTTTTTGGCTGGCAACGAGATTGAATAAACCGGTTTTTACTACTTGAATTTCATTGCAGGTGAGAACAGTAAACTTCCCTGTCTGATCATGAAATAGGTCACTATGTAAGGTTACTCGTTGAACCACGAGAACAAAAATGCAATGTACACGAGGTACGCAATACGCGCCGGAATTCCCCGTATTGTTTCAGGAATACATACATACCAGTAGTGGATGAACAAATTGATCACAGGAAATGGAATTTCTTCAACGGAATGATTCAAGATCTACACCATTATATTTAGACTTTTTAGCTTTTAAGAAAAGAAAACGTTGCACTAATTACTCGCATTCTCGTCCGCTATGGCACATTTCCAGAATTGGTTCAATTTCATGAGTAAAAAGGTCGGGCCCGAGCCCAGATGCCGACTGACTGTCTGACTCACCCCGATTGGCTGGCTCAAACCTGATTAACAATGATTTTCACAGGGTCTTTTTATATGAATACGTGGTGTTCATGTTTGGTCACCGTAATTGGTTATACGAAAAAAATAGTTCGGTTCACGACCATGAAATCGCACTGAATAAGAATTTTCACAGTGAGTAAGTTTAGATAGAATCTGGTTCTAACTATTTCAGAGCTTGGGTTATCTGGTTCTAGTCAAATCAGAACTTGGTTCTCAACTTCATTGGTTTCTTTCTTTGAAATTTCTTAAAATCAATCAGGCTTACGTCTATAAACAGTAGTTCAAACTGCCATTTTCATGACAGTTAAAAAAAATTTCTTCTTGGGTTCTCGGAGGGTGCAACGAAGACACATAACGTGACCTAATGAATTGTTGTTAGTTATGCAACACCTGAGTCTATGTTATGACGCTTGATCTAGCCAATCAGAGAGTATTTTATTTGAATGGTAAAGTGGTATTTGGTGTTCGTTCATATCTATTTACAGAAGTTCTAACCGCGAACTGTTTTCTTCTTGGAGTCATAGAGGCTACAATGAAGATACTGGGAATTGATGAGCTGATTGATATATAGTTATACGACGATGCTCATATTGAGACGATTGATCTAATTAATTTAGAAAGAAGAATAGAAGTTCATCAGGTACGTATGTTCAGTATGTAGGTATCTCTTATATGTACTGTATCCAGTCCAGGCTAATGATGTCACTTTTCAGGGCACGTAAAACTCATGGATACCGTGTTGACAGTCTAATTTTTGTTGTGAACGTTACTGAAGACGCTATAATTTATTGGGCTTTATTGTTATCTTTAGTTTCATTCAGAAAAACTCATTTTTTTATTTCTACATCAACTCAGTTGCTGACTATTGTGGGCTTCTCTCAAGACAACTACTGCTGTATTGCGTTCTCAGCCAAGGGGTCTATATTGGCGTGTGATGTTCACAGACATAGAAAAGACCTGCTCACTGATCCTATTTCCGCTGTTTGTACATGCGTTCCGAAAGTCCATAAAAGCGGGAATTCAAAGTTAGTTTTCGACTAATCAATGGACAGTGTCAATATTATAGTAGACGGCACAGATAAATAAATGATAAAGTAAGCAGTCCAGACAAACATTGATTGTGTACCATCTATATGTACTGTACATTAAGCACTCTAATTGAGCTAATACATCTTGCTATTTTTATGTTCTAATCGTAAATGAGGTGGGCTACAGTATTTTCGCTTTGTTATTTACTAATAAATGTACATCAGGGTCAATTAGTTGGGACTTGGGAGTCTATAGTTCCGACGTGGTTTTTGTCGACTTTTATTCTGGTCGCAATTTATCTGAAACCTGTCCTACATTTTTTTCTCCGGTCTGACTTGAAAATACTGATAAAAGAGCACATCAGAAATAAATTTC